>CALNHX010005456.1:0-106624 GCA_940337035.1 Agriotes lineatus
GTCTTTGAGGAAACCAAATACCTTTGTCAAACATGTAATCATTGTGGAAGCACAATAAGCTTTAGAAGTTCCAGTGCCCAGCCAGTAAAGAAGAAAACTGTTGAATTGCCAAAGCAAATGACACGTCAAATGTTAAAAGCGTTGAAGGTGTTTATATATGATGTTCACGATCTTTTCTCAACAGAGCAGGCTATGTTAGGGTGCAATTTTTGTTGGTACCGTTTAGTAATAAATAGCTATGACAGAAATAGGTTATGTCATATTCAATTTCAGGTTATGATTTTGAAAGAGCTTCACTGTTGCCATTTACTTGCTCTTCTATATAATCAAATCCCGGCAAATCGTTGATGTTTCTTTTCAAATTCTTTATTACGTTTTCAGAATTTACTAGGATCACTTCTTGTTTTTCCAATTCTGAAAATAGTTCTGGAAATATACTAAAATTATTTTTTTTATAAAAGTTTACTGAGGTTTACAAACACTGTGCTGTTCATTTAGTATTTTCTAATCTATTTTAAAGTTTTAAAATACATTTATTAGTAAAGACATGTTGTAACAACGATTTGTTTATATAAAATTTGAATATGCTTCACAGTACAAATTTGTTCTAACGTTTAAAATGAAAAATTATTATAATTATACGTTTCTGTATTTAATTTTCGGTAAAATCTGATTTATTAAGCTTCTTCTTCTTCTTCCTCTTAATTTAGGCTGAGAGCCTGTTATTTCCACACATTGAATGCGGTTTTATAATCCATCTTAAGCCGCGGCCGGGGTAGGTGGCTAGCCTAACCCCTTGAATTAGGGAAGAATGCCCTCACAGGGGTCACGACCACCAAAGATGTTCGTATGATGGCCGGAGAGCGTTCGATGTTTCCAATGTACGGGTGTGGGGCTCGAACCCACTACCTGCCGACTGCTGGCGCAAGCACTCTACCAGCCGGCTACACGCTCTCTAATTTATTAAGCTAATATTGCTAATTATTGTTTCTTTAAAACACAGTTTCAAGTGTCAATTCTCTAGGTAGTACTTCCAGGTTCATCATTACTATCTGATTCCGAATCTGATTCTCCTAGAGAAATAATGAAAGGAGGAACATTTTCAATCGAACACGTTCCCATATGTTTTGCCCAGTCTTCCGAAATTAGTTTTGCACAATGATTACAATAATTTTGCCACATGTCGGGGGTACATTTTGATAGAGCTTCACGCCATAAATTCGAAACCCTATCTTTAGATGAAGGCTGGGAATTTATGTGCTTATTATAGAAGCCTTTACATTGCTCCCAAGCCATTTCAATCGGGTTAAACTGACAATGGTACGGGGGCAACCTAAGAACTTCATAACCGTGCTCTATCAAAGTTTCGTCGGTCAGGTAACGTTTTTGTTTGTCTGCTAATAAAGGTTTCACTAATTCCCACAACCCCTTTTTTGTTAATTTCGATTCAAATTGCACCCCTTGTTTAACCAGCCATTCCTGCATTTGCCCTTTCTTACTAGAAAATGTGGGTGGTTTGTCCAACTGCACCGAATGATATGGTGCATTGTCCATCACCACCACACAACTACCTTGCAGCTTGGCCAATGCAGGAACGAGCTGATTAACCACCCATTTTTGAAAAATTTCTCCATTCATTGTTTTATGATAGTCTCTATCATTGTTAGCAGAGTCAAGTAACAAGTCACATCCCTCCAAAAAACCAAATTTTGTTCCCGCGTGCAAAACCGTAAAACGTTTCCCCTCACTTTTAATTTTGGCTGGGTTACTTTTCAAATCTGTTTCATGTAACCATTGACGAATCGAAGACCCATTCTGGTAGATCCACGTTTCGTCAAGGTACGAAGACCACGTTTTCACTAGAATTTTGAAACTGCAAATATCTTTGTAGAAATTTAATTTTGGCTGCAACGACATGTTTCGATTCACATAAAATTTTGCGTCCATCGACTTTTTTATGTTTGTAACCCATTGATTTGATAATTTTGAATAAAGTAGTTCTTCCCCCTGTAAATTCCAAATTTGCTTTCGCTTCCGCTAATAATGTATCTAAAGTAAAATGTTCATTTTTCGAAGTATAATGCCAAATCAGTCGCTGCAAATCTTCTCTAAAAATATAATTTGTGAATTTGTCAGTTTTTGATCGTTTTCCAGAAATAGAAGTTTTCAAATTGTCAGGCCCTCCTTTCAAAATTGCTCTTACCATCCAATCCGAAACCTAAATAAGTCGCGATTAACAAAAAATGCAAAATCACATATTAAATATTTACCCCAAAAATATCAGTGATTCTGTTTATAATTTGCTTTTTCTCCAAGTTCGTGTCCTTCTCGTAGCTATCATAAGTCTTCTTTATAGCTGCTTTTATGGTTGCGTGTATGATTTTTGGCATTTTGAATAATATTGCAAAACAACGTAATTGCAACAACGGCAAAATATTTGACATGAATTAATTTGAAGTTTACGTCTTGTCAAGTTTGACTTTTATCAAAAAGACCTGCGAGCAACCTAATAAAAACATATCATAGCCTGCTCTGTTGAGAAAAGATCGTGAACGTCATATACTATCCATTCACAAAACTCGTGAACTGTCAAAACGCTGTCAAGGTGGTATCTTGTTTAAATTGTGTTTTGAAACTTCTGCTTGCTGATTTTGGTAGCACTAAAATTTTTGAAATGTAAAAACTTGACATGTCACACTTTCTTGTAAAATAATAATCTCAAAAATTCTTTCATTTTTGTGCATTGCAATGGAACAGAAACGAAAGAGGGTTTTTTATTATTGAAAAGGGAAAAACGGCTATAGTTAATTATTACAAGGAAAAACTTTTGACACATGTAACATAACCTAACTTTAAATATTACTAGAAATCACTAGATCCGAAGTACATTCCCAAATAAAAACTAATTTCCAGGTACACTCAGCAAATATTTTAAAAATTTGACATTGACAGTTCACGAGTTTTGTGCAGTGGCGTAACAAGACGGTTTGGCGCCGGTGTGCAAGAATAAATGAAAGCCGCTGTAGACAAGAAGTTTCAGAAAAAAGAGGGGGGGGGGGTAATTTTTGGTCATGCAACACTTGAAATTTAAAAGAAAATTAATAAGTTCTTTTCTTAACATGAAAGGTTACTTACTGCAAAATAAGTCCCGAGTGGTGTAGCTTGAACAAGCGTCCACGTTCGATCAGCAGGGTTAAGCAACGCTGTCTCTGGTCAGAACTTGAATGGGAGTTCCACGGCTGCATCTCTCGGCGCCTCGTGGTACGGCTATCACGAAAAAAAGTTGGTCCCGGCGGTCATACAACATCATGACAGTCGTTAGTGGGGTTGGAAGTCCTCATAACTGCACAGCGACACCTATAATTGGCCTAACGGCTGTTGGCTGAGTGAGAATTAAATAAATAAATAAATAAATAAAATACATTTAGATGTTTCATTCTTTTATTAAATACATATAACATAATAATAATAATAATAATAATAATAATAATAATCCCATTATTCCCTATTGGGACATAGGGTATTCGTATATTCTCTCCAGTTGTCATTTTCCTTTGCTCTTTGGCTCAGTTGTGCTATAGTCTTTCCTGTCTCTTGTTTTACAGTTCTCCTCCACGTTTTTCTCGGGCGTCCTCTGTTTCTGAAACTCTAAAGTTTCCAATCAAAACTTTTCTGCAAATTTCAGTTTTATTTTTTTCAACGTATGCCCTAACCATCCATATTTTCTTCTCCTAATTTCTATATTAATGTCCACCTGATTTGTTCGGTCCCAAAGATCTTTGTTCGAAATAATGACTGGCCACCTAACACCTCTTTACAAACACCTGCAATTTCTGCTTTACCAGTTCTGTAACCATCCACGATTCCGACCCATAAAGTAGAACCGATTTTACCATTACATCAAACACTCGCAAAATATAACATGACACATAAAAATACATAGGAAAATACAAAAACAAAAACCACGTAAAAGGAATACAAATTTAAATAATTCACAAGAAAAATAAAATACGATGAGATAACATGAACAAGAAAATAACACATATTGCTTGAGTAAGAAAGAGATAAACATAGTAGCAAATATACGAGTAGGCTTGACGCTCACTTTAATTATGACATATGTCAACTAATTGTGCCTACTAAAGTAATTTTGTTGTATGGTCATCTCTTTCTTACTCAAGCATTATATTTTGTGGTTCATGTTATCTTATTGCTGTTATATATAATTATGGCTCCATCCGTATATCTTTATACATATAATTCTTCTGTACGCGTGTACGTGACTGAACTCCTCCTAAACGGCTGGACCGATTTTGATGAAATTTTGTGTGTGTGTTTGAGAGGGTCCCTGGATGGTATAGATTCACAATTGGATCCGGTAGGTGGCGGTGCAATCGGGTTCTAGAATTTTCTAAAATTGTTTTTGACGAATGTCTTTTTTTAATTTTTATAAGATTTCTCGCATATCAGAACATATAACTCCAAAATTTCACCACCCTCCAATATTTTTTAAAATGAAAAAGATCGAAAATTCGAATATCGAAAAAAACGTTTGCTAAACCCGCCAAGAGCAGGCAAATCAACGTTCGGGCAGGACAACGTCTGTCGGGTCCGCTACCCCTTAGGGGGTGAAATGGGGCAAATAAGCCTAAAAACCGATATGGGTGTCGTTATTGCGGTTTTTTGCTACGTTGATTGTGAAAATGGCATTTATTTTTAAGTCTAAGACGATGGACATGACATAAAATTAAAACTATAGTGGTGAAACGGGGTTTCAGAGACAAATTATTTTTGGGGGGGCCGTTTGCCAGGCCAGCTAGTAGATATATATATATATATATATATATATATATATATATATTAAAGGTTGCTTGTAGTAACGTTGGTAACCACGATGCAGGTAATCGGCTTGTGTCGTCGCGGGTGTTCATACAATTCGGACGTTTCACGATTTCGATGGCTTCTCGTATGATGCATGCGTCTTTGTGTTCGACGCTGGCAATGCTCTTGGTGTTGTCGAAATCAATCTTGTGCGAAGTATCCCATATATGATGCACTAGCGATGAAGTGTGTTCCATCTTCTTAACATAATTCTGATGTTCCTCCTTGCGTGCCTTTATTCTCCGGTTGGTGTGGCCTATGTAGCTGCTATCGCAATCCCGACACGGTATCTCGTAGACTCCTTGGTTTTCCAAAGGGATGTACTCTTTAGGATTCCTTAGTATGGACTGGATTATTCTATCCGTGGTAAAGGAAATGTCACCGTTATCATGAACAACGATGACTACCACTCTAAAATGATTTCTTTACTGCAGGACAGTGCTTACAAATGTATCTCCACAGATCCAACAACGTATTTGGAGAAGACCACCAAGTCGAAGATAAAGGAGAGTAACATCGAAACTGAAGTGCAAAATCAACTTATACCTAGAGAAAAGTCGTCTAAATGTCCCAAGATATACGGTCTCCCAAAAATTCATAAGGATGGAACACCGCTTAGGCCTATCGTTAGTTCCATAGGATCACCTATCCAACGACTTGCAGCGTTCGTAGCTAAACATCTGCAGCCGCATGTGGCAGATGCGGCTTCATACGTTATGAATTCTACCCACTTCATCGAGATGCTGCAAAAGGAGAAAATTACACCGACCGATATCCTCGTGAGCTTTGATGTCGTCTCTCTGTTTACTAAAGTGCCAGTTGCCGAAGCTCTAAACGTCATTAAACAGAAGTATGATCCACCTCAATACATAATCAAACTTGCCGATCATTGTCTCCAGAATACATATTTCATCTATAATGGTCAACGCTACAAGCAAGTAGAAGGAGCGCCGATGGGTTCACCTTTGTCTCCCGTCATTGCGAATCTCTTCATGGAGGACTTCGAATCGAAAGCACTGGACAGCACCATTTACAAACCGAAACTTTGGCTTCGGTATGTCGATGATGTTTTTGCCATATGGGGTCACGGTAAGAATCGACTTGCTGATTTCCTTACCCATCTCAATAGCATCCATAATAAGATCCAGTTTACGATGGAATTGGAGAAGAACAACCACCTTCCATTCCTAGACGTTCTCATCACCAAGAAGAATGGAAAATTGGGGCACACGGTTTATAGGAAGACCACGCACACCAATCGCTACCTAAATGCTAATTCACACCACCACCCTGCTCAACTACAATCAGTCCTGACAACACTGGTTTGTAGATCAAGAAGGATAGCCGACAAGGAGAATACAAGACAAGAATTAGCAACCCTTGCTCGAGTATTCGAACAAAATGGTTATGGCAGAGCAGCGATTAGGAAAGCGTTCCGACCACCGAAGACCAAAACGCAAGACGCAGAAGAGGAGAGACCTTGTGGCACGGCGTACCTGCCTTACATCCGAGGCACGACAGAGAAAATCGAAAGAATCCTTAGAAAATGTAACATCAGGACAACCTTTACCACGGATAGAATAATCCAGTCCATACTAAGGAATCCTAAAGAGTACATCCCTTTGGAAAACCAAGGAGTCTACGAGATACCGTGTCGGGATTGCGATAGCAGCTACATAGGCCACACCAACCGGAGAATAAAGGCACGCAAGGAGGAACATCAGAATTATGTTAAGAAGATGGAACACACTTCATCGCTAGTGCATCATATATGGGATACTTCGCACAAGATTGATTTCGACAACACCAAGAGCATTGCCAGCGTCGAACACAAAGACGCATGCATCATACGAGAAGCCATCGAAATCGTGAAACGTCCGAATTGTATGAACACCCGCGACGACACAAGCCGATTACCTGCATCGTGGTTACCAACGTTACTACAAGCAACGGCCGGCCATTCTCTGCGAACACCAGCCATCCGTTCTAGCAGTACAGCTCCCTCGATGCTAGTTGCCACAGTAATTGATAAACAACCTATTCAGTCAGCTGTACATCAAGTTGACAGTCCGTCGTGTTGCCGCATAACTAGAAGCCAAACCAGGACTATAAGGACTTGAAAATGACGAATGTGATTTCGTCGAAACGTCGTCCAACCCCAAACACCATTCAAGATGTTCTTCAACCAGTTGAAGAAATCTTCAAATTTATTAAGCGGTATGACACCCTGAAATGTTTACCTTTAATACATATCAGCCGCGAAAACCTTCGTAATATTAATATATATATATATATATATATATATCTGTTTTTGTATCAAGTGGAGATCCGGGATAAATGTTGGACTACCCGAGATCCACCACAACAGAACGACTTTGCTGAGTATATTTTCCACAAACGATTGCCTAATCCGTTACTTAATCCCTAACCACGGAGAGGGGAAACAATTTCAGCACTTGACTCATTCGCGATATAATGTAAACAACATGAGATCCGTGATAAATTATATACAAGTAGAGGTCCGGAGGTGTATATGGTGATGTTAGTAGCATAAGATGAGATCCTGCAAGGTTGCCATACCTCTTGGATAAGAAAGCAATCATAAAAGAGGAATGCTTGCGAAAAGTTTTGCTTATGCACGTAACTATTTTAGCAGTGGAACGACCATTCATTATGTTGTAGTCTTTTGAAACTCATATTCGAAATAAAATTTCCCATAAAAGCAGAATGTCTGATGATGTGAGAATAGTAATTTACGATACAAGTGCGTAAAGCTACTCTTTAGGCACGAGTGGGGTAGAGTTAAAACGCGAGTGAGCGAGCGTTTTAAGCCCCGCGAGTGACTAAAGATGCTTTACGCATGTGTATCGTACAATATTTTACCTACGATAGAATCTAAAAAATACGGTAAATATAAAAAATATTTTACATGTAAATTAGAATTACTAGCAACCGTCGTAATTTTGAGTGTTTTAAAAATTTTAAAACACGTTGCTACTAACTACGTGCCTAATGAAATTTTTAAAGCACGTTGCTATTAACAACGTAAACTAATGAAAACATGTTATTAAACAGTCGTTTTATAAACTTAAAACTGCCAACTAGAAGGCAATCTTACACACTGTTGTAGATAAAATCATTTAAATGTTTTTAAGTAATAGACTTGGATATAAATTAAAGTATTCGTATACAGCACTTATAAAAACAAGTAGTTTTAAGAAATTTTTCTTATATTTATATGTAGACTGCAGTACAGCTGTATTTTCACAGTTTCGGTTCATTAAAGACGTAATACTATGTTTGAAGGTCACCGGCTATATCTATTTGTTTTTCGAGTTTTCGTTTTTTTTTTCTCGATTTTGCATCTTTAGCTTCAGCTCTATCGACAACTAAAGTGATTCTGTCCAAAACCGGCTATATCAATGTCAAAATTACATTTGAAAAGCAGGTTTTAGAGCAAAACCGGCCAAATCCACGTTTTTTCAGCAAACCTGGCTATATCCGATTGCCATTATGAAGAGCCTGCCGTAGTAATATAAGTTAACTTTTTTATTCTGTTTAATTTTTTTAACTAAGAATGTGCGTTATTTTGTAGTTTATAGATATATGTTGTCATTATTTTTGAAAAATAAAGTTTTCTTCCACATTTATTAACGGATTTTGAAGCAAACGTTTTTGAAAATGAAAATATGTCCCATCAATCAAGTACATTAATGCCCACAAGACATAAAATTGCATTTTTTTATCTGTAAAGGCCAGGAAACGGGAAGTTTTTGCCATTTTCCCAACATTTTACGAAAATGGATATAGCCGGTTTTGCATTTAATTTAATTTTTTATCCACAACCTTGTTTACTGGCCCTCGACAGCCGGCGGAATATGGCTTTTATGGCCCGAAAGTCTATAAAATTGGTAATCAGTAAAACAGATATCAACAATCCAACAATCTAATATAGCAATATCAACAACCTACACAGAAATCACAACACACCAAAAATGCACAGCACCAGCCTGTGCCCAAAATACCGAATTCTTAATTTTTGTTCATTTCGATAACCAAACTAAAATAAAACGTTGTATGTACCGTGTGCTATAATCTGGCTATTATGCTCTTAATATATAAATAACTATAATTTTTATTTTGTCCAAATGGAAATGCTAGTTATGAGCAGCCTCGAAAGCTTCACTTTGAAAAATGTTCATTTGGAAGGTTTCCGGTAAAGAAATATTCACTTCCAATAAGAAAGTTTCTTTAAATGTCCGTAAAGAGTTTCCCAGAAAGATCTCTTAAAGTTCGCCTGTTATTTTAATTACAAATTGTCATTAAACGTGTTATAGTACAGTTCCTTCAACGAAAGAAGAAATAGTTGACAACTTTTTTTTATGATTTACAAAAGAAAAACGTTGAATTATTTTTTTCAAAATGAAATCATCTATTCAGTTGCACCTTATATTAGTCACTTTTGGTTTAACCGAAAGTGCATGTAGCTTTTGTTTTTTAATTCGTTTTTACGTACGTATAACATTTTTATGCGGGTAGATTTCTAAGTACTGAAGTTAGCAGTCTAAAAAATGGAAGTAGGGATAGCCACGGAACTACTGCAGATTTGACAAAGTTTAGAAATTCCAACAACTCATTGTAATTAAAATGAGTAATAGCGAAAAAGTGGTTATGTTGTTAATTTTGGGTGAGTGTAATCGCAATTTCTTAAATAATGAGTTATTTAGGATCTACTGGGTTTGCGACAAAATTTGTACTTTGAGTTGGAGTGAGCGCGAGTCCATACTTACTTATTTAATCCGTTGCCTTTGTAGCTTACGGTGTAAGGCATTTTTTGGAGTTGTTGGAGCTTTGGGTATCTACTGTACCCCTTCCTCCTTCTTTTTTATTTCTGTAATTTTCAAATATCTTGGCTGTAGTTCTTCAATTTTTCTTGATTTCTGCTCTTACTTTCCAGTTATTCCTTTAATATTCTAGTTTCCTATTTTAAGGCTTCTCCTTTTGCGCGTGTTTTCCTTTTCCGTATTCAGGTCAGTGATCTTTGCATTTGTCGCATTCTCTTGGCAGCTTCCTGAATTCGGTCTCCTTATTCGTTTTTTAGAACATTGACTTTTACAACTTCGTTATCTTTTTCTCCCAATTCAAATAGAGCCCATTCATTGTTATCTTCTTATATCCTACTTTGATTTGTTTTCCTTTTGCTCTTCTCTTTCTATTTTTCTGATTTACGCTTGCATGTTTCTTTCTACTAACGTCATTTCATGATCGATGTATTCTTCTTTCCCTTGGGATCATTTTTCTCTTTACCTGTTGTTCTTTGTCTTAGGATTCCACCTCTATACTAATTATTTCCCCCTGTTTTTCTCTTGCCTATGATGTTCACATTTTTAACATTTGTTTGTATTCCTAGTTCCCTGCTTAGGAACTGGTTTATTACTGCCTCTAACTTTTATATCCTCTCTGCTAATTGCAATTCTAATTTTTCCCGTCTCAGCTCCTTTTTCCTGATTTCATCTCTTATTTTTTTATTTTTTTACGTATTTTTTATATATGTTCCATAATTTCCTTCATCATATTTTTACAACTTCTCAATCGCCCATGTTTACTTCATTTTCCTGGTTTGGTTGTCTATTTTGGTCTGGGTACCTGATTATTTTTTGTCTCCTTCCGAACATTTTCTTTGCCGTGTTGGTATCTAGCTCCCTGTCCTTTTCCTTTTTTGTTCATCTCCTAAACATCTTTATGTGGTTACTTCAGATTATTTAACTTCGATAAGGTCGCCTCTCAGCGTGGCTTACGCTGCAATACACTTACACGTACTCACGTCCATTTATTTCATATTGTTATAACTGAGATTTCCGATTTTTTTGTTGCTTACTTTCTCTTTTACTATGTTATACTACCACTTTGCAAAAATCAGGTGCGATCGTCCCGTTTATGAGATTTTACCGGTACGATTCCACTGCGCGTCCGTTCCGCCTTTATTGTTTGGGAATACCCCAATGATGCGTTAATGGCCGTTTGCTTGCAAACAAGGGGTCTGTGGAATTGCCTCCAAGATCACCTGATCTCACACCTTCGGATTTTTGCTATTTTAATCTAGATTATTTAGAAAATAAAATCAGATGCGCTCAGTTATCAACCGATGAGAAAGGCAAAGAAACCGACCAAGAACTCCGAAAGAGATCAGAGGCGTGTGTTGTACAAAACTGTGAACATGTTGAGCAATTTATTGGATCGACGGTGCTTGCTGTTTGTATAACCGAATAAAATTACCAATCCTTAGACGCGATTTTGGGCAAAACTTTTTATAGAATCCCACTGAAATTCTATACATACAAGAGAAAAAGATGAAGAATTTAAAAATATAACCAAAAAATGCATAATGTACTTCCGGTTTAACCAAAAGCGAAAAAAATATTTGAAATTGCTACCAAATAGCAATGATGATCTCCAACAGCCAACCATTAATTTTGTTTAAATCGTATAGTAATAAAAAGGTTATCGAGTGTCCTCTTTGATTAAAGGCACTCTGGAACAAAATACTCCTCAATGCACATTTTTAAGCTTTCGATTTCAACTGAAAAAGTTCCCAAAAATGGTTGAATCTACTAAAAATAATCCGAAATTAAAATTTTCCGTTGTGTAGGTAGAGTCTACACATTACCCTTTTGCTGTAACGTAATAATTTTCTGTCTTTATTTAACTACAAGGAACTGGACGAAACAAAAAATTTTCAATTTTTCGTCAGGTCGGCGTTAAATACCTTATTGTTTGCTGTCAATGTGACATTTGTCCAAAATCGTTAAAAATGCCGCGCTACAGCGGGCAATCCCAAATTCTTATTTCAAACGTCAGAGACTTTTTTGAAGAGGAGAAGCGTAGAACAGAAATGGGCCAAGAACGTCTTGGAGCGAGTAATATGCTACTTAGAGCATCCCTGGCATTAAAAGTGAGTAAAAGGACTATTTCCAATATTAAGAAAAAAGGGATTCAAACGGATAAAACGTATTTTGAAAACATGTCACAAAAAATAAGCACAAGAAAAACCAAAATTACTGAGTTTATGAAAAACTCAATTCGAGAAGCAATATATAAAATGTATGAAAAGAAAGAATATGTTGCAATGACCACACTGCATCAATAGTTAAAGAATGAAATTGATTTGCCTTACTGCATAAATTCTCTTAGAACATGGTGTAGAAGCATCGGTTTTAGATGGAGAAGGGAAAGTAACAGGAGTTATTTAATGGAGTTACCTAACATACAATTAAAACGTTTAAAATTTCTCAGAGAATTTACAAAAAATAAAAAATCTGAGCATCCATTACAACCCATTTTTCTTGACGAAACATGGATTTTTAGCAAGGGTTCGTTTAGAAACAGCTGGCAAGATAGAACTTTAGCTACATGCTCTTCCAAGAGTGGCGAAGGGTGCAGATATATTATCTTGCATGCTGGAGGTATGGATGGTTTTGTCGAAAACGCTTCGTTGGTTTTTAAAAGTGGTTTAAAAACTGGGGATTATCATTCAAATATGAACAGGCAAAATTTTGAGAAATAGTTTCGAACACAACTAATTCCAAATTTAAAACAAAAGTCTTTGATTATAATGGATAACGCAAGTTATCACTGTGGACAATTGGAAGAAATGCCAAACAAATCTTGGACTAAACTGAGATTGATTGATTGGTTAAAAACTAATAACATCGATTATCCTGATCATGCAATGAAAGACGAACTTTGGTCTATTGTTTCATGTAAGAAACCAAACACTAAAACTTATTATTTGGATGAATACGTAAAGCCATGCGGACATACAATTTTGAGAATTCCGCCGTACCATTGCCATTACAATGCTATAGAAATGGTTTGGTCGGAATGCAAGCGCAAATACGGTCATTTAATAACTTTAACAAACTCGAAACCAGAAGAAATTCTTCGCATTTGGAATCAAGTACTGGCTGATGTTACTATTGACCACTGGAGGAACTACGCCAATCACGTTGACAAAATGATTAAAGAAGCATGGGATACCATGAAAGTTTGCGACGCTTCTAATATGGATCCTATTATTATCAATATCAATAAAGACGATTCATCAGACGAAGCAGAGTTTGACTCTCCCAGTGACTTAAGTAACTAGTTCTTGTCCCCGTTTCTTTATTTTTACATTCTTGGTTGATATCTTTATTTATAAATAATCCTGTATAATTGTTAATTCTTTAAAATTAAAGTTGGAATTTAACAAATTTATTTAAACAATTCGACTAAACAGTGACAGCTTTGAAACGTTTGAACCTATAATCCATTTACTTGACTTCCGCGCTGAGAGTCTCATTTTTTTAAAATTCTTGACTGTACTTCTAAAATAACGTGTTTTGCAGACTGAAATGTAATTAAATTACTAAAATGTTAAAGAAGGAAAGTAACGTTATCGTTTAAATATTTGTTTAAATCAAAACAGGTTGATCAATTAAAGACAATCCAGTAAGCTTCATTGTAAGTTTTGTGCACCTGAACTTCAATATATTCCATTACAAGAAGCCTTTCTAAATAAATTGACACTAATTAATTTGAAATCTGAAATGTTTGACAGCTAAGAGCTGGCAATTGACACTAACACGATAAACTAAGTTTTAGGTACTTAGTAAGAAATAGCAATGGTGCCAACTTACCGCCGCTTTGACAATGTGGATGACATTATGTCACATTCTGATCTCGACTATCTATGATCTAAATACGATTTTTTTAAATTTGACTCTAATACAAGACGTACGTTTTTAACGCTCTTTTTTGTTATTTCTGACGTCACGGCAAAAGGGTAATGTGTAGACCTTACACATAACATAATATTAATAGTAATCGTGCCTACTTTTTTACGTATTTTGCCACACCACAAAATAACAATATTAGAACATGAACGTTTCGGAAGAAAAATCTACTTCCATTTACAACAATTAACTGTTAAATTAACTATGAGAGCTTAGCTTATTTTATTGGAGATCTAGCAAAGTGTGACTAACCTCCCCAATAAAACAGTGTGACACTGACAGCCGCCTACTTGATTACATCTTTAAGAATGGATAGCCAACCATTACTTAAATCAACTGATTGTGTGTGGACAAGCATTCGTTTTTGTTCAATAAAATATACGCAGCTTCTTTAATTTCACGTCTAGTTAATATCGATTCCTTAAATAACATCTTTGTGTTATGCCAATGTATTTTGTGGTTGTTATTCCAAGGATGTTCTTTTATTTTCGATTTGTCAATGTGGTATTTCTTAATAAAATTTTGGTGTTCTTTAATCCTAACTTCTAAAGACCTTGCTGTTTCACCGATATAGTATTTCTTGCATTCACACGGAATACTGAAATTTTCGTGAAAATCGCTCTAAAGTATTAAACACAAAATCGAATAAAAATCAAGTAGCCATGAAACAATGACTTAGTCCTAAAATTATGACAGTTCTTCATAGTTTGTTTATATGTTTTTGTTGTGTGCTCTTAATTAAATAAATAATTCTGCGATATTTGAGTGAAAAAAAAACGAATTGAAATTTTAGTATTGAGGGGGTGTGGTTGCTGTACGATGTTCTCGAAAATTTCAAAATAGAGTACATATCATACTTTTTTAGAGTATTTAGTCTTAGAATTTCATGCTCTGTCGAAATCCATCATAAAAATTTAGGGTTTCCATTAAAAACAAAGTATCGCTAACGTCATAACTAAAAAACAAAAGACAATCTAAAAGTAACAATTACAGCAAAATATGTCTTATTTAAAATAAAAATTGACGTGTTCGAGGATTTCTTTCAAAAGATTTGATATAAGTTCTATTATATGTACATGCATTTCTTTGAATGCTGTTCTTCGTTGAACGGTTTCGTTTTTGTAAGGTATTCATAGTTCTGAATACGGTCCTAACTAAATTTATTTCCAATTCGTTTAATTTTATCAGACATGCCTGGAATATAAGGTATAGTAAGAGTGTTGTATTTTGGAGTATCATTTTTCTGTACATGCGTGTTATTGTTTCGTATATTAAAAATGTTTCGAACAAGAGTCTCGGAATAACCGTTATCATTTAAAACATGTGTAATAATTTTTTTCTTTATTTTGAAGATTTCATTATTAGATCAAACAATCTTGGCTGCATCGTAAAGGCTTTTTACAACATCAGTCTTTGTGTTTTTGTGATAGTTGGAGTTAAAATGTAAGAACCTATTGGTGTTGGTTTTCTTGCGGTATGCTGATGTTTCAAAATTATTTGTTGTTGGCGTCATTAGTGTATCAGAACAAAGTGATTGATTGTTTTTTTATGCTTCTAATGTGAATTTGATATTTTTTTATTGTCAATATGTTCAAGAAATATATCATCAATACTATATGGTCAAATTGCAAAGACATCATCAACATACCTCCACACAACTATTGGTTTGTTTGGTATATGTAGACATGTTGTTGCTCAAAGTCTCCCATAAAAATAAATTGAAACAACAAACATTAATAAAATGCAACTTAAATATTTTAAAATATTCCGTGTTTACCCATCACTAGAGAAATACTCGCCCTTGGCTCATTCGTTCGAGATATAAATAGCGACGCGACGTTGCCAACTATGCAGGATCTCAGATTGTGCATAAAATGTCAAATACTGTATAACTTATGGAGCGCCCTCTTTAGAGCATTTGGTGAACTATTTCTGTATAAAAATTGATAAAAATGGACAAAATGAGATCCGAACAAAAATTTACAGGCACACTACCCACACTTGATTAATTGGAAAAACACGAGATACACATAGAAACAAGGCGAGATCCAATTTGGATCTCGACTTGTTCAAACGGATCTCCACTTGTATACTATTTATCACTAAAAGATCTCGACTTGTGCAGAAAACATATATATATATATATATATATATATATCAGCAATAACATGAACAAGAAGATATACGTATTGATTGAGTAAGAAAGAGATAAACATATAATCCGTTCACGACCTTTTTGGGACAGAGTTGGCTATTATTTTTTCTTTTCATGTTGGACTAACTGATTCGGTGATGTAGCGGATGCAACTTTTTTTTCTGTCAGTGTCTGTTCGACATTTTCTTGCCACCACATTGCCAAACTTATTATTTTAATATTCGTAAGAAAATAAATGCTTTATCAAGTGTGTAAAAGTAATTTTAATTTCCGTCAAAGGAAAATTCAAAATGCCCAATATAATTTTGCTACAACCAAAAAATTTCCATTAAACGATGCTAGTTGCAGTTTAAAAAGAACAGACCAGATCTAAAAGAACACGAGTTGATGTCGAGACTAGAGAGAGATCAGGCAACAATGTACCTATTCAGAAAATATAACCTTAAACTGAAAAACAACCTAACCTAACAGAAAAAGTGCCAGCTTGCATTAGGGAGTTTACTTGCGCAGAGGTACTGCCAACACAAATTACTAGATGGTCATAGCCTCACCTGACCCAAAAAGATCGCGAACGGCTTATATTAGCAAGTATTGGAGAAGGCTTGACTAATTTTAATTATGACATTTGTCAACTAAACATAAAATAAATTTGAATAAAAGCACGCAAAATTACGAAAATACGTAGAAAATTTATAAAAATCGGCATCTTGTCACATTAAATTCTGCAAAAACGACAAAAAACAATATTTTTACAACTTTTATTGAAAAAATAGTAAAATTTTACGAAAATACGTCTGTGTTGACGACCAATGAAAATAAATTTGAATAAAAATACGCAAAAATTACGAAAAGACGTATGTGTTGATCCCCAAAGTAACAAAAATTTGAATAAAACGCACAATTCGTTGAAAATCTTTACAAAGCGACTTTATAGTACCGAAAAAATGATGTAAAAAGTTTTTAAGAGTTATTTCTAAGCATAATTTTGCAAAACGTTTAACAAATAAACCGTAATTTTTTAAAGTACATCACACAATTATGAAATCGTAGTTCAATTTATATGAATTTTCGATACTTTGTATGTGAAAAAATAGCTTCAATTACTAATATTTGAATAAAAACATGCAATTTCCAAAGCATTTCGTTCAAAATTTTAGAAAATCGACAGCATCTCCCATGAAAATTTATAAAAATCGGCATCTTGTCACATTAAATTCTGTAAAAACGACAAAAAACAATATTTTTTTTACAACTTTCATTGAAAAAATAGTAAAATTTTACGAAAATACGTCTGTGTTGACGACAAATGAAAATAAATTTGAATAGAAACACGCAAAAATTACGAAAAGACGTATGTGTTGACCCCCAAAGTAACAAAAATTTGAATAAAATCACGCAATCATACAGCATCTCACATACATTTTCGCAAATATCGACATCATGTCACATAAATTATACAAAAACTGTCATCACGTCACTTGAAATTATACAAAATACGATATTTTTATTCAACACACGATGAAAATTGAACAAAAATCACGCAATCACACATCATATCACATAAATTTACACAAAAATCGACATCATGTCACATAAATTATACAAAAACTGACATCATATCACTTGAAATTATACAAAAAACGATATTTTATTCAACACACGATGAAAATTGAACAAAAATCACGCAATTACAAGCCATCCCACATAAATTTTCACAAAAATCGACATCATGTTTACATAAACTATGCATAATTTTGCAAATGTTTTACACTTTTTATAAAATGCATCGAGCTCAAAATTAAAAGAAATAGCAATTTCGTTGAAAAATTTGCAAATGTTTTACACTTTTCTATAAAATGTATCGCCCAAATTAAAAGAAATCACAATTTTTTAAATTATATCACGCCATTATGAAATCGTAGATTGATTTTCACAAAAATCGACATCATGTTACATAAACTATGCATAATTTTGCAAATGTTTTACACTTTTTATAAAATGCATCGCTCAAAATTAAAGAAATAGCAATTTCGTTGAAAAATTTGCAAATGTTTTACACTTTTTTATAAAATGTATCGCACAAAATTAAAAGAAATCACAATTTTCTAAATTATATCACGCCATTATGAAATCGTAGATTGATTTTTGAAATTTTACACTTTGTAGCGGTAAAATAACTTCAAATACTAATATTTTAGCTTTAGATTTTGTAATTATTTCAGATTCGTGAAAAACAAAAGCAGAGTAGAAATAAAGAAACACAAACACTTTGTAATAAACAAATATATTGTTCTTATTTCGTATAATACTTAATAATATAAATAGAAATGTACAGCTGAATGGCTTATTTTCTAAAAATTCTCTAGCAATTTACAAAACTGTAGTTTGAGGTGCACAACATTTCAAATTAAAAAGGCTGCAAGTAATAAAATCAGAATTTCATTGTGTCATTTTAAAGTTTAAGATGCACCCAATCTAGAATTCCCTTCGTTTTTGTTGTTGATGACATCTGCCTTAGAGGCGTTTTTCTAACGGCCCTTTTTTGGAGGCGTTTCCTTATCGGCGTTCTTCTGACTGAACCTTTTTGATGTGGACTTGGATGAGTAGCTGGTGTTTTTAATTTATATTCTAAATCGGACTCGCAGTTATCAGTTTCCATTTCGTTTTTTCCTGTAGTACCAGTCGGGGTTGGCTGAGGGTCCAGTCTTTCGATAAAATATATATCACAGCGAACTGCAGGAACGAAGTCGTGGGCATAAATAATGCGCAATAAATTTACCTAATTGTCATAAACAGCAGCAAACTCATAGTTAAGGGCGCCGGGTCCAACAACTTACCGTGATACACTCTAGTGAACCATACAGAACAGTCGAAATGCGACGTAAGGTGGGCTGCAAGGAGAGAATAAACACTGAAGAAACACAACGGTTAGTGCCAAACGTCAACAATACACGACAGTTGCGTTAATGCACCAAAAAAAAAACATGTTGTTACCTAAGTATTTGGAAGAAAGACCTGGCATAAGTAGTACTCGAAAAGTAGTAAACGGGATTATACTAGCAAAAGCGTTTGATTAAATAAAAGCGTTCGAAATCGAAACGAAAAGTGTAAAACATTTAAATGAACTCCACCAGGTGCCCCACAACTATGGTGCGCGTATGTCAGTAAAATTTCCCGTTTAATATTCTTAACAAATAAAATGTCAGAATACACGCAAAGCAAGGAGTATTTGGTAAATACGAGATTGGCGTTCACTAGCAACAACGTCACAATCAAGTTAGATCGGTAAGCAACTGATTATTGTGTACTGTTTATAAAAGTATCAATATCACCACGGGTGATTTCCATAATGGGCGGAATTCAATAGGCCATGTATGTCTCCGTACTTGGAAGCGTGAGATGCGGTTCCAGGTGCGCGAAAGATTATAATAATTGAATAACCTGACCTTAATGGCTGCGACACGGGTTGCAAAATGCGGGAAGGGTCCCAACTATAGGATCAAATTTGTACTCCAACGAACGTGTAGGATAGCAACGCAAAGCTACTTCACGTATCTACAAATTGTCTGTCGATACCACGAAAAATCTCGTGGTATATATAGAATTAATGAAAATAAATTCAACAGATTATTAGACCACGTGACAGCAGAGATCATCACCAGATTCCTAAATACTATTGTATCCTGAGGTCACTAAATGGTTACAGCAATTCACCAAACTAATAAGACCAAATCTGCCCCATATTCTCGACGATTTTTTTGGGAGAATATCCGCACCTGTAGGGTCCGCAAAAAAACTAACGAACACGTCGTACAGCCTCAAAAGTAATGGAGACCGAATAAATATACCCACCCAGAAGCTGTGTACGAAAAGTTTTCGAAAGGAAGGAATGCCAATGGCGAAGTCGAAATGCACTAAGAACTATTTGGGCGGTGAAATACCCGATGGCGTACGAAGTTGTTCGATCTATAACAACAGCGTAGGGAAATTCGTAATAACACCTCTGGATCGTAACATTACATGTAGATAAAACAAATTTGGTTTCAAAATAATGGAAAAATCATAGTGAGGACGGGGAATATTTCAACAATATTTGTTTTATTGATATACTATTGAATATGTTTTACAAGCTAAGGAATGTTTTACAAACCAATATACTACGAAAATAAAAGTGGCTGAAATTTGGGACAATCGTGTTACAGGTACATTTCTTTTCGAAGGAAATTAATGGGGGGGGGGGGGGGGTCTTGCAGTTGCTACCAAATGCTACGTAGAGGTTACTAAATGTTATATAAATGTGCTTCTAAATAGACGTTTGCCCCATACAAAATATCATATCCTGAAACCATTTTTAAATAATATTTTTGTTGTGTGAAAAGAAGAAACCTTAGATAAAATATGTGGCACAGGTAATTTAAAATACCTCGTGAGACGGTAGGAATGTCCATGTTTAATACCAAAAAGTTAGTACGGGGTAGTATTTTGTACTATCAACATACATATCTATTAATAATTTCAAGTGAGGCTTGCACAAAAAATACAATTAACAAAATGAGAATTGGATATTTTTCACTTATGTTCTAGATAATGTCACTATTCGACGTTGATGATGACGATAATAATAATGATGATGGGGATATAACACCTTTTTTATCTCATTCCAATTTCAAGTATGTATAGCCTGCACATTCTTCCCATTCTAAACAAAATAGAGATGGCATAAATACTTTTTTCTTCTCTTATGTTAGGCCAGCCCAGTGTGCATAAACACGTTGAAACTAACGTTGAAAAATAACCTTGGACTAAACTATCGTTATCTCTGGACGTTACAATTGGAGAACCAAAACACGTAAGTTTTCAACGTTGTTACCGGCAATTTAACGTGGTTTTTACGTTTGGTTGCCAAACCGACGTCTTTTGAACGTCATGTTATTGCACAATTTTCACCCATATATTAACGTAGTAACGTCGTTACCTTTTAAACAGAAAAATGTACATGCCTTATACTTCAAAACGACGTTTTATTAACTCCATTTTTTAGTTAGGTGCTGACGTTAAAAGCACGTTGTGTTTTAATTGCAACTTCAACTTGTTTTTTACGTTGAAACGACGTTTTATTTGATAGAAAATAGAAGTTTTATTTACCTCAAGTATTAATGACAGAAGAAAGTTACTTTTTTCTGAATAATCTTTATTGTGCCAGATGAGTAGAATACTACTGTGACTTCAGTAACGAAATCTCAAAACAGATCGGGTAGCTGCTTCAACACTGTGTAGTTCCCAAAGTCGACATCTGTTTTATCTTAAATGGGAAACACGTTAAGCTTAGTAGAACATAGGACATATATTCTTCTAATAAAACATATTCTACTAGCCTTATGTCAAACTGAAACAATCAACACAACGTTCTAACTCACAGATTTGCAAATTTCATCAGCGACACAAATGGCGACCTAAACTATCAATCCAGGTCACCATACAAAGACAAGTAACGGCTTGTCAGCATACTGCATAACACGCTTCAATTGGTCGATTACTATCATGTGAGCAATGACCTTACGCGTGATAGGCGCGTTGAGCACACATGTTTCTTGCCGCTTTTACTAAAGCAGGGTACAGCTTACGTGTGTTTGTGAACGTCATGCCAACGTTTAACATTAACTGATGGTCTAAAATGCACTTAAAATCAGCTACATAAAAACTTCATGTGAAGACGTAATCGTAATTGCTGTGTTGTATCAAGGTCATACCGACGTTAAGAGTTGACTGCTGCTCTAAAAGGCGTTTTATATTAACGTTATTTTAACGTAATGTGGAAACTGTTAAGTTGTTCGTGTATTATAGACGTCGTTTGATGTTAACTACTGGTCTAAAAAGCACTTAAAATCAACGACGTAAAGACGTAATGGAAAAACGTTATTATCACGTTGTTGTAACAACGGTATATGGACGTTAAAAGTCGACTACTAATCTAAAAGGCATTTTATATTAACGTTATTTTAACGTAATATGTAAAATGTGTAAATGTTCGTGTTGCTATAACGTAATATTTACGTTTTGCTACTGACATAATAAAAAGTAAAACTAGATGAATAGTTACAATGATTCCATTTAAACGCTAGCTGCTATTTTTTGGACAAGGACTATAATGTGCAAAACTAAGTTTGTACAAAGGAGCATCAATTATATAATTGGTTCTTTTAGTATTGTAAAAGCCCTTTAGTATTATGTTATCATGATCACCAATACATAATTTGGGAAGACCATCGTGATCGGGGATTTAAACGTCATAAAGAACCACACTACTCAATGTTGAATTATTTATGAAGCGGTTACTTTAAAGATATAAGTAATAGATGGATTTGTAACCGCAACGGAGGGGAAATGAAAGAAATGTGTCCCTGGACAGCTATCGTAGCCTCCCTCTGCTAATATTCAATTAATTTTCCACGGACGTCTTTTGCATTTTAATTACAGCTGGAAGGATTTGCTTTAGTAAATAAATCTAATTTGTGCTTCATGAAAAATGCTTATCGCCTTAATACCGAGAGGTCAAATAAATTAATAACTAGACTAGCCTATCATTCGTGTTATGCGTTTGGCAGTTCTGAAATTATGCCAAAGCAGCTGCTGTCACTACTGTCAGTCTATGCCAAATTCGAGGTTAGCTGGTTAGGTTTTGTAATGCAAGTGAAAACATTTTAAAGGTTCTGTTATCTGACAATTCAAATTTAAATGTGTTTAAATGTGTAAAAGTTTGGTTAGTCAGTGTTACTACTTACATAATAAAAATACTGTCTACTCTAATTATACATTTATTTGACCTAGGGCATCCCCATTAGCTAGATGGCTTAACTATTTCATGCTTTCTCGTCGGGGCTCATGACTCATCTTCATTTGTTTCCGCTGTATTTGCCGATTTACCACTTTTCCTGCTCTACCTTCCATATTTATGTATCTCTTCTTTTTAAGCTACAGGTAGACGAGGCATTCCAAGTTACATCAATTTGTTTTACTTTAAACAGTGAACCTTCGGTAGCAAGAGCATACCTTTGATACTCAGATTTCTTCATGTTTTTTTATTACACATCCATGAAGCTTCGTTCACTTTGTTACATTACTGGAATTCATAATTGAATAGAAATGCAAAGTATAAATTTAGTGTCACATTGTGTCCTTTACAACTTTGAATAGGCTCACCGCCAGGCTAATTCTCGGCGATTATAAGGTTGTGAGTAAGGATGGATCCTATTGCTACTACATAAAAGTAATATATGCATCATATAGTTATTATAAACAAATTTAAAAATTATACCACGTTCGTGAACTTCTAAAACCAGCAATTCTAAAGTTAAATTAATAAATTATCAAATAGACAAAATTATGATGTGAAATAGTCTGCGGGATTATATAAACAAATATAGGAATTGAATTAATTATTTGCCTGAATCCTAAAATTGAAAATAACCCTAATTAAATAGTCTCCTGAGAAACACCAACAAGCAATGTCCGTAGCGTAATTCGCGGGGCAGCAATGACGTGGGGATTTTGTCATTTGACAAAAATAGGCAAATGCTTCACATACAGGCATTAAAGTGACCTAATCCAATCTGAAAGAAGATACACCAACAAGGTATTTATACGGAAGCGCTAAAAGAACTATCGCGTAACGGTAGAAGAAGCGTCAATTTTGACCGTTACAAGAGTACGTAGGCCCTTGAGGGTTAATATTACAAAGTTCACAGATAATTTTGAAATAGTTCAATTGGACATTCTATGATAACTTTATGTTACGTTAATGAAAGCTATTTCATAGATTGTCAGTAATTTAATTATTGCTTTATTTATTAACCATATTCATTTCCCTATAGCAGTACATATATAATTTCCGTAAAATGATTGAATATCTTTAATTAAGGGCCAGATGATTAATTTAAATGGAGGCAATCTCCTCCGCAGCGAGGCAGATGTAGCTTAATATCGAATGTCAGCAACCTTCATAAGATTTCCTCGGCTCTCCATAAATAATATAGCAGATCTCTAGTATCCTCATTTTCTCGCTTCTATCGCAGGAATATAAATTTGGCTTTTCCCGAATTTGCTGTTCAATGTGCCAAATCGGAAAAAATTAACGGCGCTCTTGTGGCATTTATGCTGCAGAACTTGCGGCCCTCTGCGTCTTATCGGTTTCGCCCTCCAACGGTTTACTTGTTTCAAGCAAACATTGTTTACGATATCGACTGCGTTTTACAAATCCGTGTAGTCCTCGGTTAACGGCAATTCTGAAAATTACTTCCGCCCACCGCAATTTCCTCCGCTTTTGCATGACTACAGCGCCGCCGTTCGTGGATCAAGATAACCACTTTTATAGCCGGAAGCCAGAGAAAGAAGACTTTTGCAATAATCGACCCTGGTTATTACCCAATATTTCTGAGGTTATTGCATGCGTTTATTCGCTTTTGCAGACTACAAAAAGAAGTATACGCCAGCGGACTATACTTATGAAATTCTTTATTGCGCTCGATGGCAGTATTGGAAATACATGGCTCGTTTAAATACCCTCTCAAGAATTTTCACTAAATACCAAGAGCCTATAAGTTTTCCAACACTTAAACTCAGGTACTAGTTTGCGTCAGGTCGAAGTGCTCTCTTCCAGCCCTTCGCTGCTCTTCAGCAGTTTCAGCACGTATTAAGTGAGAGGCAAATCAGCGAGTTGTGCATAATTATTCATGGCCCAAAATAGAATCGCGAAATAACCTCGGCTGCGAACTTCGTGAATGGATCCACTGTTGGCCATTTATTTATACAAGCGGACTTCCCAGTTTGAGTGTTTAAGTTTTCAGATACTGCGGTCGCTCTAGCCTTATATGTTACATATGTTTTTTTCAATTTAAAACATACAGGTTTACAAGTGCTTGCATCCGTGAATATAAATTCGTTTAATTAATAAGGATGTTATGGCACAAGAGCACTTTAATCGGATGTAATAGGAGAAGGGCAGTTTTGTGCTCAAATTTGCTAATCTGCAGTGGTTACTATCAGCGTTTTAATTTGTTAAAGACGCGAAATACCACGATTAGGTAAAATTGTGACTTATTAGACGGAGTCTATTTGGTTAAACATGAACTTTGCTGTAATAACTGATTCATTTTAATAGAGTTTATTTTAGTTATCGATAATACCTTTTAAATCTTCTTCTCATTTTCCATTTAAGAAATGCAGCCATCGTTGCTTGTTTTCCCACTTCTTTTTTTTTACTGCTTTTGTGTAAGTCCTTCTGCTGAGCGCAGGTCTGTCTCTCGTCCTTGTACCTATTGGAGACTATGGTGATATACGTTTCGGGCGACTAACGAATGTTCAAAAATATCGAACCGGACAGCTATTTCTACCACGTCTTTATGTTAACAATAATATCAAACCACGTGTAAAAACTGTTTCTACTACCTACGCCTTTATGCTAACAATAATTAATACACAGCCGTCAGCTGTTTTTACGTCGTCTTTGTGCTGACAGCCTACTGTGCTGATGTCCGAGCATAGGCAATCTGGCATCAATGGTTCCCAATACCATCTCAGATGGCTGCTTTTAAAATGCGGCATGAGTTACCCACATTACGTGATGACCGATCGATTCTAGTTGCGTAATACCCTGAATCTGGACCGCGCGGGTATTCCCGGCGATGCTTCCGCTGTTGCAACACTGGATGACGTGGATTGAACCTTCTGTTAAGCGAACCGGCCGCTATTGCAAGGCGTCTGTGCTGTAGGAGTTTTCCAGGATATATAGAAACGGTCACTTTTTGCTAGCGCTGGACCAAAAATTGGTCGCCTGGCGTGCACTTGTGCCCTTGAACGAAGCACACACTCTCACTCGGTTTGCTTGTCCCGCACTGTGCAGGTTCTGATGGCAGTACGTGCGCAGTAGAGTCCGAAAAAAATTAAAGTGGCGGTTTGATCACTTTTGCGTTACAATAAACAGCTATGCTGAATGCACCTCCGTGGTAATAACACCGTCCAGTGCATAGGCAGGGTGCGGCATATTACTTACTACGTCTACCACCCGTAAATCGTATATATTTTTATTGATGAACCATTCTACCTTATCTAACTGCACACATGCCTGTTGTAGCGGTCTATGCAACGTTTTGAAAATTTCCCGTAGGTTTTTCTGCCAAGCTTTTAATTAAAAAAACCTATAACGGTTCGTTTTTATTTCATTGCTCATCTTAATGGGACAGTTATTCATTTTAGTTTTGATAAATGACGATTGCATTAATAACTATAACTTATAAAGTCGTCGCTCACTGCTGCAAATGTCATACGGCAGTTACAAAGTCTCTAAATCCGCTGGCAACTGTTCGGCAATAAAATTCAAAATCCTTTGATGTGAGAATTACCTCTTTGCATTCTATTACAGTTTTACGCGACGAATTCAGAGTCATGCCGACAGATACAAGAGTTGCAGCTGGTGAAACGGCCCTTCTCCAGTGTGGGCCGCCAAAAGGCAACCCCGAGCCTATCATCATCTGGAAGAGAGAAGGTAAAACTCTAGACGTTGATGGGAGACGAGCAAGAATAGTCGACGGAGGCAACCTCATGATCTCCGACGTGCGACAATATGACGAAGGCCGATATCAATGTATTGCACATAATTTAGTGGGCTATAAAGAAACCCCCGTGGTGATGCTTACAGTTCATGGTAAAGCAGAATTTTAGCATAGATTAGTGAAATTTATTAATTGAAATATTTTGTTTTCAGTCAAACCATTATTTCACAAAGAACCGGAAGATGCAGTCACCTTGGTGGGACAAAGAGTGGTTTTCCATTGTTCTGTCGACGGAGAACCCAAGCCAAAAGTACTTTGGAGAAGAGAAGACGGCAAAATGCCCATAGGGCGAGCACGAATTTTAGATGACAAATCCTTACAAATCGATAATGTCCAGACTTCTGATGAAGGTCTCTATATATGCGACGCTGAAAATTTAGTTGGTACTTTAAGTGCAAGGGCTTCACTTGTTGTTAACTGTAAGTCTTACCTACGTTTAATTATATGAAATACTAAATTTAACATGTTTCAGCTCCTCCTACATTCATTGAACGCCCACGAGATCAGAAGGTAAGCCTGAATGGAATCGCCGAATTTCATTGTACAGCAACTGGAAACCCTCCACCCTCAGTATTTTGGACAAAAGAAGGATCACAGATGTTAATGTTTCCCGATACATCGTATGGGCATATACATGTCAACTCGCACGGAACTTTAAGAATACAAGGGGTGCAGAGAGAAGACTCTGGATTTCTGGTCTGTTCAGCCCTTAGCGTTGCAGGGTCGAGCAGTGTTAGAGCATTCCTACAGGTTACTTCTGTGGTTGATCTTCCTCCTCCTATAATTCAAATTGGTCCAACCAATCAAACGTTACCCTTACATAGTATGGTAACGCTATATTGCAAGGCATCGAGTCCTGAAGGGGGACAACCAAAGACGCGTTGGTTGAAAGATGGCAAGCCTTTGGACAACAATTCACCTACGAGACATACCATTAATGCTGCAGGCACTCTTGATATTGATGGTAAGCTTTATTATTTTGCAATTTCAATCAAAGCCTTAACATTACTTTACTGCTCTAGATCTACAGCCAGAAGACTCAGCCCTGTATACCTGTTCAGCAACCTCGGATAGCGGTGAAAGTTCCTGGTCTGCTTCCCTAAGCGTCGTTGATGGATCTTCTGGTTCTCTTCACCGCAGTCCCGAGCCGTCCACGTTTCCCCATGCACCGAGCAAGCCGAGGGTTTTGAACGCAACAGATTCCAGCATCAGCCTGTCTTGGGACAACGACGAAGAGGAAAGCCTGGTGGGTTACACCGTGGAGTATTGGAGTCCTGACCTACAAACCGGTTGGATTGTGGCAGCTCATCGAGTGCCCGACCCTTACATGGTAGTGCGCGAGTTAAAACCCGACAGTTCTTATGTGTTTATAGTGCGTGCGGAAAATGCTCATGGCCTTTCTCCCGCTAGTGAAGTGTCTGTTGTGACGAGAACCTTAAGCAATTCACGGTCCGTGCCTCGCTCGGAGATCGATACCGCTCGAGAAATGTTAAGCACGAAGATAGTTGAATTGCGGGACGCAAAAGCTTTATCTTCTAGTTCGGTTAAGTTAGTGTGGACTTTGAGTGCACCTGATTACGTAGAGGGGCTGTATGTTCGTTTTAGGGAGTTATCTGGTGGATCACACAGCTACAATATACTAACTGTGCTGGACATTCAAAGTAAAAGCTATTCAGTGATTAACTTGAAAAAGTTTACGAAGTACGAGTTTTTTGTGTCGCCTTTTTATAAATCCGTCGAAGGGCAACCTTCGAATTCGCGCGTTGCGCAAACTTTAGAAGATGTGCCGTCTGCACCCCCTGATAATATCGTCGTCGGCATATTTAACGATACAGCAGGCTGGGTGCGATGGTCACCGCCGCCCCCTCAGCATCATAATGGAGTTATAATAGGCTACAAATTGCAAATTAAAGGGGGCGCTTTACGCTCCATGACGATTAACTCGAGCACCACATCCGTCCTAGTTAGCAATCTTACAACTGGAAACTTATACAATGCTAGAGTAGCTGCTTTAACTCAAGTGGGCCTTGGTCCGTTTTCGAGTCCTGTGTCGCTAGTAACCACTCAACGAAGCCAAAACCGTCGACCTTTAGATACATTAGTGCCTTTTGTGGAACAAACCTGGTTTGTAGTACTACTAGCGGTGCTAGCTTTGCTCCTATTGGTGGCAACGGGAGGCTTTTTGTACATGAAACGAAGACAAACACTCAATAAGCAGCTGGGGCACTTGAGTGTACCAGTTGTAAATGCCACTCAGGTGAATACAAAGGAGAGCCTGTGGATCGATAGGGGTTGGCGTGCCGGCGATTGTGACAAAGATTCTTCGTTGCCATTATCGCCCCAACCTGCTGATTATGCTGAAGTTGATACCAAGAGCCTGTCGACGTTTTACAACAGAAAATCCCCCGACACTCCCACACCATACGCAACAACGATGTTACTGCCTCCACCTCCGACTTGGACTGAACTTATTCCTCCACCGCCCGATCATCCACCTCCCGAATGTCCGCGAGAAAGCGCCCCCATCCCTCCACCTCGCAACGGAAGTAATTACGGAAGCGTCGGCGGGTATGCGGCGTGTTACCCCGTTCATGTTGCTAGGATTCCTCAGCATCCCAAGATGGGTTCTTGCAACAACTTCGACAATCATTGCACGCTCGCAAGTGGGAGCTCTGGCAGGCGCTCCCATCATAAGAGCCACTGCCACGTGCCACATAACTGTGATAATAAAATATGGGGAAACCACTACAGGTGGGAGGATGGGGACGCGGACGTTGAAACGGATATGAACTCGTGTTCCAGCAGCCACGACACTACTTGTTCTTGTAGTGGGTCGTCCTGCCTGTACGCGGAAGCCGGACCTTCCACCACGGCTAAAATGCTGGCACAGTGCCAAATCAAGCAATACGCCAATTAGTTAATGGAGTTTGGAAGGAGCATGGGAAGAGTAAGTTATTAAATACTCTAATCAAGGGGTTCGTGTAACCGTAACTGCACTCTTAGTAGGTTTATGAAATTGGAGTAAAGAAAGTGTGGCAACAACAGGATTTGATGTAACATCTTTATTTTGTTATGGAGCCTAGTTATCCCTGAAGAGCAACTAATCAATATACGTAAGTGAATCAGTTTTGTAGACGACGAAATGACGTAGTTGCCACTTTTTCTTGCCCAAATCGTAGCTTTGCCTAAGGTTGACTTTGTACGTCCCAATTTTACAATCAAAACTAGTCCCTATTAACTATAATTTCTCGTGCAAATTCTAAGTCTTCCGATTGTTATTTATAATTCGTGCATGTACGTGTTTCCATCAATCATTATCGTGTGGAAATTAAAAACTAAAAATCATTAGTGTTGTGAAGATGATTTAGTCTTCTTTTTGTATACCTCCTACGGGGTCCAAAGTAAATAAAATGTACTTCTAGACTGAGTCCTGTTGTCTTTAGCAATACTTTTGTGTATATCTGCATAAATAGATGTAAAAGACTGTGATGTAGATGTGTAAGATTAACTATGCTTAAATGTATAACTGTAAATAAATTCGCTCTCCTGTATATAATTTGTTATACGAAGAATTTAGCAGTCAGGTTTTGTAAGTTTTGCAGTCATGTGTATAGATAAATCGCCGATGTAGATATTTATTATTTTTGTTTTGTTTTCTAATTATCAATTAAATAATTCAACAACATAGTCGTTTCATTACTGTCCCACAAGACGCATTTCAGGTGTCCCGTAAGTGCATAGCAGGACATTTCTTTAATAGTGCAGGCTATATCTGTTTAAGTCCCGTAATAAATGAAGCTATACGCGCCAAGTTGTGCTTCGAAACCGTGTTTTCTTTGTTGGATTTGCGCTCGGCTAACTCAGATTTATCTGGACTCGTTAGAAACAAAAAGCTGCTTAAAGTAGTCTTATTTATTACAAGTCCTGTTTGGTAAATATTCAATTTATCCTGCCGCGCACCTGGAAGATAGCAACTGCAAACGGCGCCGGAGAAGCTGCTCTTAATCTTAACCTGTTTTGACAAGGTAAGTGAAAGCAATGTGTTTCAGTAGCGAGTGGTTAATTTCTGCAGTTAGCAAAGTGCATGTTACAAATTACTGCTAAACTTGGAAAGGGAGCTTTGTTTTGCTTTGACGGTGACAACTGAATTAACAAGAGCTAAAACTGTACATCTTGATGATATATGATTCTTTTAAAGATAAACAGAACCTCAGAAAGAAAACACTGAGACAGTTGATGGTGGGAGCTATTCAGTGAATCGCTCACACCTTATTCGTGTATCTTATCAGTTATTGGAAGTAACTCCCATGATTCATTTTGCTACAAGCTTTTCTCTTTTCGTTTAGTTTTATCTGACAGTGACAACTATAACTCTAATTCTAACTTTATTTAGCAAGCTACAGAGAAAGATCACTTAAATACAAAAATTTGTAGCTAACGAAGCCGAATTTCAAGCACCTTCCAGTGCATGAAATCATTAATTCCAGTCAAACTTCGCTTTCAATTAAAGAAGTTTTACGCTTTTGAGCATCTGTGTCAACACCTTCCGTTAAAAACGTGTTAATTAAGACTTGATTAATAATCGGACCGGAATTGTCAACCGAAGCGTCACATGGTACCTCCGTTATTTATATCTGCATATCGTAAAAATAAAAGTCCCGCGGCAGACGCTAATAAAAGGGGGTGTAGCGAACGATTCTGTCCTTTTATTGCACATTAAAGAGGTGCTGTTAACGACTCATTAACCGCACGTGGTACTGCAACTGTCCCCTGAAAATCAAGCCGAACTTTGTTTTGTCATTTATACGACGAGGACGGGGCGGTACAAAATGGGCGCTGCAAATTCGTCGTAAAGTGCGCCCGTTATTTTATTCCAGTTAATTTTTAGGGCAAGTACAGAATTAAATTAGTCTAAAATTAAGCGCTTTTCATGGCAACTTTAACGTACACATGCAGCGCCGGCTAACAAAATGTTGCGGCAATAAAGTAGGGGCGTTTGGAAACCGAGTTCTTTTAATTCGGCGTTTTTTCCATCAGGGGCGCTCCAATTACTGTCATTATTTTCGGAGGGCTGTAGTGGATTACGAAGTAAAAGCACCTACAGATTGGGGGTTGTCAAAGTGAAAAAGTTTCAGGGGACTCCAGGGAGATCCTAATTGAAATGTGAGTCTGTGGATGCGAGATTTGCCGGTCCCCTGTGATGTATTAGAAGCATCTTTTAACACGGACGTGCTGGCGCTCCCTATTGATAATAGGGCGAGACTTCCAATGGCATCGTCACCCTACTTATGGCCATGATTTGGCCATCGGAATAATCAAGAAGGCGGTTCTGCAAATTATCTCCAAATTCTCTTTGGTTCCCCTATAACGAAGAAAAATATTTTACCTATTCTGTTCTTATAGAAAGAATAACAACTGTTATTAAGTTCTAGGGTAGCTCTAATACAGCAACGTTATCAATACAATTGCAGCAACCAAAACTAGAAATAAAGAAATTATTTTTACATTTTTATTGGTTAGTTTATACCAAGAATATGGAATTTCTTAAGGTGTTAGTAGCATTGCAACAAGGCCTTTCCTGGGCCGCTAGTTATGCCTCTCACGTTTTTTAAATTACTTCTGCTCTTGCTCATTGCCAGCTTACTCAATAGCAGTAGAATATTTCTTATTTTATTTATCTCAGTTCGTGGTCATGGTTATGGAAAGCTCTTGTTGTAATAAACTCAAAAATTGACCTGCACTCGTGCTAAGTCGGGAGTGTTAATTACAAAAATCTCCTAAAATAGAAGCCAATTTGTTTACATATCAACGAATAACAACCAGATATATTTCCTGATAAAGAAACAATGCTTAAAAATACTAGTGTTAAATAGCAGATCCTGAAGCGTACAGCCATTTCTACTCCGCATTTAAATGCACAATAATATGAATTTATACACAAAAACCTTCTACTACGCATTCATCTTACCCATCATCTAATGCTCAATCGCAGTGTGCACAGAACGTGGCAATGCCTTTAAACGACGCCTTTGTGCTGACAGCCCACTGCGCATATGCTCCTTGCTTAGGCACATTGTCGCACAATAAATCACTCGGGTTCTTTTTGATGGCTGCAATCAAATTACCAAATATGGTATGAGGTCATCTACCTGCAACAGTGATAACTTGGGTGATACTTCCCATATTGCGTTACTCGATGACACGGTCGCTTTGTTTGTTGTCTGAACATTTGAGTCGGTCACCAGAACGTATGTAGGGCTTCATCCCTCTCTGTGCGACTAAACTTCCACTATTTCAATACTTCACTGCTCTAGTAATTCTTTAGAAAAACAGGCACTCTTGCCTCTAGCTGGCTCTGAAATTCGCTTCTAAAACTAGCTCTCCCGGCGTTCACTTCTGCCCACCAACTTCAAACACAACGCATCAAAGCACACCCTCTCGCCGAAACCATGTGACTTTGTTCACACATGGCATAAATTGGCACCTCTTCAAGGCCCAACTGGCATTCCTTTTTAGTTATGCTTTCATCTGAACATATAGCCACTTCCTTTTATCAATAGCCTGATGATGACCCAGTCGAAGCATGTTGCTGTAAAAAACTTGCTTACTGCTTGTTATTAAATTTATACATGGGGAAGGTTTGGTGTTTCTAATATCTCTCCTGTAATATTCAACCCCATTTCGTGTTACTAATAGATCCTTCAATCTCTAAGCCATGGTGTGATGATAGTTGCTATTCAAGCTAATTTTGAAAAGGACCTGTGTTTACTGATGTAATTAACAAACTTGTACAAACTGTATGGCAAGCTACTATTAGTGAACAACATACGGTTCTTTTTCTCGCATGCTCTCCTTCTTTACGAATTCTATTCTACACGGTTTGACTAGACACTAGCATACCGTTTACCTTCCAATCTTGATTAAAAATGTACCACGTTGTAGCTTCGCAATTTAAAGTTTTTCTTTTTCAACCAGATCTTTATTTGCACGTTAATTATTGGTCTTCAAGCTCTACAAGCATTGGAAATAGTTTTTTTCCTACGACTGCTTCTAAAATCAAGCTTTCCGCCTTGACGTACGTCAAAAATTGATTGTTTTGAATCGGTTCATCGCGGCAACCGTCATAAGTAAGTATATAATCGTGAATCGTAATACATAGCAACATACATAAATTTTATATAAGCATTCATGATTATATACCTAAGTCGGCTAGTGGTCGGCTAGATATTTGAAAACGTCAAAATTGACAACTGTCACTATAAATTCGATTTAAACCTCTTTTAGCGATTTAAAGTTACTTGTGCTTTATTTTGTGTATTGTCGGTGTTTAAGTGTCAAGAAAAAATAAGAAATGGGCGATAAAATATCCAATTCTGATGTAAAAATTTGCACGCCGCTGGAAATTTTAGAAATGGCACAAAACACCAGTTTAAACCTATTTCCGAAAATTTTACAGTCGTAGGAAAAATTTTGTATGCAACACGAGCGAAAAATGCATTAGGCGTTCGTTCGAGTTTTTTCGGACCTCGCTTCGCTCGGCCCGAAACTTTCGAACTCACGCCTAATGCATAATTTTTCGCTCTAGGTACATAAATAACTATTTTAAGATACGTATAACCCTAAGAATGACCTTTTTAGTCATTGTAACTGATCTTGTGAGTTCTTCAAGCCGTAAATGGCTGTTTCGATTATTATATATTATATTTGCACAATAAACTTGACGGACAAGGAAAAGGCCCATTCCTGTATATAAATACCTGGGTACATGTTAACATTATATGAGAAAATTCAGAAAGTGGCAAAAAACAGAAATACAGTTTTATCAAAAGTACTCCTCGTTTAAATACGAAGTTAGTATTAGTTTAAAATATTCGTAAAAAGCAGGATTATGATTTGAATTGTTATATTAGACATTGGTTTCTTATGAGTTCTTTAGCAGACCTTTTCCATTGTCTTAGTGGTTTTTACACGACGTTTCGGGAGTTCTTCATCTACTCACGTCATCAGGCGTGCTTTTGTATGTGTTTTCCACGTACACTGATGCCTACCCCGGGATTTCAACCTGGAACCACTGGTCACTTGTGATTACGAGTCTGTTACTTTTACCACTGAGCCACCAGCGCTGCCATATATTTTGGTATTAAAGCTATACAGTGTATAGGAACGAAAACCACCCATACAATGGGATAACATATCAATGGAATCATAGGAAGCTGAAAGAACCTACATATATAGTACTGGCAGAAGGATCAATTGGCCAGGCTAGTGCAGAAACCATTCCCATTTGAATGCCACTACTGCGCAGAATAATACAAAAGTAACTCACTGCGCATTGGCTACTGTGCATAATATAGCGGTAACATATTTTATATACAGTAAAAAAAACATTTAAACGCTCGTTTTTAAGCCCGACATGTCACAACACTGTTGGGCTTCGCAACGTATTAATGTATATAATAAATATACATAATGAGCTTGAAAACGTACTCATACACATACCTACATAAAACATTGATGCGATGTAAATAAAAATCGTTTACTTTTTATAATAATCACAAACATTTTAGAACTCGACGGAAATATCCGTTTTAGTGTTTTCTGATTTAGAAAAAGTGGTGTTCAAAGTAATGTCTATCTGTGAATCTGCCAGCCCGTATTCTCTCTACTACACAGAGGGTTTAATGCTTTAATATATTATCTTAAAAGCTTATAACCGCGTTTCTAATATAGTTTCAGATATTGAAGTAATTTTTTGATAAACTCGGCATAACAAAAGTGGCACTCTAGCTATGCTTCTTTTCGTTTCCAGTAAATTTTTAAAATTATTGTTTGATAACATTTTTTTTGAATAACAATATATATATTATGTAATTAACTACAACTTTCGTTTAAAAAGTTTTTTTCTGAAAAATAGAGCACAATTAAATGCTACCTAAGTATCTCCAAAATGTTTATAATTGCTTGATAAACAGAAAATTATTTAAAACGAGATTCTATATTATACAATTATATGCAATTTTAGTTTAGACATTTTTGTGTTAAGACCATACTTTGTAAAAGAGGGCAAAATAAAATGTTAACAAAAATTTTCTCAAAATTGTTATAATTGTAGGATCGATATAAAATTCTTTAGCACAAGATCATATAATATACAATTACTTACAGCTTTTGTTGGAAAGGTTTTTGTAGGAAGTAGAGTTTTGGCAAAGCAGCAAAACTTAATTTATAAAAAAAATCTTAATTTCTATAATTGTTGGATAAAAAAGTTCTTTAGAAGAACACATATCACCTATAACTTTTGTTTACATATTTCGTAAAAACTAGTTTTTAAAAATAGCAAAACTACATTTTTACAAAAACGTTTATAATTATTGAATTAAAATAAAATTCCTTAAAACAAGATCCTATATTATGCAAATATCTATCACGTTTGATATCAAAAGTTTTTTTATATAAGGTGTAGTTTAAAATGATTTCATTAGTCACGTCGTCAGTAGCAACGTGTTTTAAAATTTTTAACCACGCAAAATTACGACGGGCTTCTAGTTATCCTAATTTACATTTAAAATATTTTTTTATATTTACCGTGGTTCCTACGATACACACATAGTTGCCATCTTATTTTTTAGGCGATCGGTAGCTTTTTGCGCTAAATTTCGGTAGATCCAACAAATTTTCGGTAGACATAATAAAATGTGTTTTGTATCACCTACCTACATTATTGCAATAGCCAAGTTTCAGTAAACCGGCATTTAAAAATTATATATATTTATATTTCACTGTCTAATTAAATAAATAAAATCAAGACGAAACACCTATTTTTTTTATTAAGAGCTATGGAAAACTACACTAATTTACTTAAAACATTATTAACTACAAATAAATATATGCAAGTATATTGTAGGTACAATAATATACAATACGTGAAAAATATTTTAAATGTTTGCGTATAAAATATGACTATAAAAAATATATAATTGTTCCAATTCTATTCACTTTCGCTACTATTATCTTTGTCGCCGCTTACACAATACATTTGTTTAGTCTTTTTTGTAAGGATATTCTTATCAACAGCAAAAACGCAACACTTGACCTGCCCTATATACCTTTTTGTATGTAATAAACCACTAATGTTGTACTTGAAAGCCTATTTCTCGAGGAAATTAAAGTTCTTCTTAAAAGTTCTCCAATATAAAAAAAATAGCAAGCAGTTTTTTAAAATACCATAATATTAATGTTGTTATTATGAATGCTGTGCGCTTATTTTATAAATTTTTCTTATTGCATACTCAATCGAAAACGTTTTATGAGTGCCACAATATACAATACATGTAATTTACGATACAAGTGCATAAAGCTAGTCTTTAGTTACGAGTGGGGCAGAGTTAAAACGCGAGTGAGCGAGCGTTTTAAGCCCCGCGAGATAGAATCTACAAAACACGGTAAATATAAAAAACTCTTTTAAATGTAAATTAGAAAGACTACCAACCGGTCGTAATTTTGAGTGGCTAACATTTTTAAAACACGTTGCTACTAACGACGTAAACTAATGAAAACATGTGATTAAACAGTCGTTTTACAAACTGAAAACTGCCAACTAAAAGTCAATTTTACACACTGTCGTAGATAAAAATCGTAATACTTCTGGCCACCCTTAGTCAAGGTTTTTTTTCTTCTTCTTCTTTCTCTTTGTCCCCATTTATACCTCACGGTTTTGGGTCCTTTATCCATCTCTTATAGGTGTTCCCTTTTCCTGCCATTCTCCGAATTTCTGTGGTGGATTTTCCTCTTTTCCTTGCCAATTCTTCTATTGATTCTTCCCATTGGATTCTCGGTCTACCCCGTTTTCTTCTTCCTTCGGGTCTCATATTAAAGCTTTTCTTGGGTATTCTTTCCTCGTCCATTCGAACCAAGTGGCCGTACCAGCTTAGTTGCTTTTCCTCTATTTCTTCTACTAGAGGTTTTACTTTTAGTTCGTCTCTTACACTTCTGTTACGTACCCTATCCCTTCTGGTTTTCCCTATTATCTTCCGGAGGTACCTCATTTCTGCAGCTGTTATTTTGGATTTAAGCTTATCCAGCATCGTCCACGTTTCTGACCCATAATTGAGAGTCGGCATGTAAATGGTTTTGTATAGATGTAGTTTTGTTGTGGTGCTTAATACCTTCTTTCCTGCTAGGGTATTGTTTATTTAGTAGTAGACTCTACTTGCTTTGGCTATTCTGTTTCGCATTTCTTGATCGATCTTCCCGTCTTTATTGATCATAGTTCCTAGGTATTCGTATTTTTCTACTAGCTCTAGTTGCTGTCCATCTATTCTTACGTCTGTGTTTTCTTCTTTTGTGATATGTAGAATCTTACTCTTGTTCTTGTTTATTTCCGTTAGTCAAAAATTTATTATTTTTAATTTATTTAGCGCCCTAACCTGCGTGCAGCTAAGGGTTGATATATTTATATTTATAGGTTAAAAATACATTTTTTAATGCTGCAATCCTTATATTGTACAAGTATAAAAAATGTAGCTACAAGACAGGCAGTATGTTATTGCACTTCTTCTGCCCTTTGCATTTTCTGGATTTCCTTTTTCTTCAAGCTTTTCTTCGGCTTGTTCTGCCTTCTCTAATTTTGATTCAGGTTCATATTCTGATGTAAGTATGACAAGTTTGACAAGATTGAAAACGATTTACCAAACTACAGTTGTTCGTCTCTTATAAGAAGCCTCTATAGAGATCTCTCGTTCTCACATTTGGAGTCGACGTATTTCAAAAATCCAATAGATACCATATCTTTGGAAAAAAAATTCTAGAGCTCTTCGGATTGCGTCTTTGATAACAATGGAAATTTAAACTATGCCGCGTATGTTGTCATCAAATCTATATCCCATTGTTTCTCTCATACAAACAGTACAAGTGGATACAAACTATTATGGCCTGCATCTAAATCTACCGGAGGGTTTTTTCTTAAGCACGCTGTTCTCCCAATTTTTTGAAGTTTTCTTTAATTTTGTCTTGGGAGCTTGAGCTACCGTTTTAAAAAACAATCGCTAAATTATTTACTAACCCAAATAAATGTTTGCAAATTATCACATTTTTCTGTTATACTTAAATGTAAGCTATGGGTGTAGCACCATATGCAACATATAGCTGGGACCTTATCTATTTGGATGAGAAAATATATGTTGCCCAATTTGATCAGAATTGTTTCTTTTAGTGCCTCAAATGTAAATTCAATAACCGTGGTTTTCGAAACGGGGTTACCAGACTGCTCCTTCCACGAGACTATTGCCTTTTGCCTCTGATGCTTGGTAACGTCTTCTGCTCTTTCTATAGCAGCTGCCAAGTAGATACTTAAAATTTTGTCGCTTTTGACAAGCAACTTTAGTTTTTCATTCTACTTGCGCTATAAGGCAAATATGTTCGTCTTGTTATTTCTACAATTAGAAATACTTTACGCAATACAGTAACATTGTATTCAAAACACATATGTCAGTATTAATTGTTGTTCCAGTTAAAGCATCTTTGCATGCCATGAGAGGTCTTTTACGACGTCTGCTTGAGATTTTCCGCTTTCGTGTTTATCTATAGCCGAATATATGATTCGAAAAGTTTTGCAGCCAGTGCAAAAAGAGATTGATATACAGTATAAATCTTGAACAGACTTAATAATTAAGGTTCTTCTGAAGTTGACCCACTGTTATGCTTCTAAACAATGTTCTTCAATAAGTAGGTGTCTTTTAATTCTAATATATTTATCGATTCAGAATATCTACATTCCAAAGACGTAATAATGCATCAGTATTCACATCAGAACTGTGCTCAGTTAAGTCTACGAGCTCGCCATATGCGTCAATAATTTCTTTATGGGTTTTTCACATTTTTCTACAATGTAGATTATTTTCTTCGATTTTCACTTCCTATACACACGTTTTAATAAATAAATCAATAAGGTTCCGCTGGTACTATTCCTCCCTGTGAATATAAATGCATCAGTATCGATCGTCTTTGCCTTCGACATTACCCCACTGCTAATTTCAAATTATCTTCTCACTTTCATCTTTAACAATGGTATCTAACTAATTTCATCTGACTCATTTGTAGTGATTATCCAGATCTTGAAAATATTCTTGTTGTTGATTTGCTTCGAATGGCGAGAATTTTTAATTGGGGGCCCGCCAAGGCATTCATTAGTGGCGTATGAGGGCCCGGCGACTTTGCCTCCCTGCCCCCTAGGTCCTTCTTCTCTCAGAAGTTAGGAAATTATTTCTTAATGCTTAGAAAATTTTCATTTTACAATTAAGAAAAATATTTAAGACAAAGTGTGATTATCGATTTGTTTTCAGCAGTGTATCTCCAGCTTTATCGGGTCTGCACAAATGAAGCGTTAGTGTGAACGACTATATTCGATATCCCATATGAGAATTCTCACATTTTCCCTAATATAATAGTTGCATTCATTTCATTCATCACATTCTAAAACTCGATTAAGCCGTGCCATGCAGTATCACGCCATGACTGGGAATGAAGGGTTTTATGATAGAAGGGGGAATTTCAATATCTCATGACAGCTCGCGTGTTCTTCAGGTGCCATTGATGACCCCTGCCTCTTTATTTAGATTTTGCTGATAGACGAAGTTTTACAAGATATTCCATAATGTATCACGCAAGGGAGGATCGCCCGGCGATGAAGTTGCTCTACATTCGTTTTACTTAGGATAAGATTTTGGTGTATAGCATTAATTCTGCTCTTTGTATAGATATTACAAATAAAGCTACGGTAAACCTTCTTTCTAATCTAATGTGTCGCGGTAAGTGGCCGAACTAGTGAGCTAAATACACTGCTCCAGAAGATAGAAATACCCACCATCAGTAGGAATTAATAGGAATTAGTTGACGATCAATACACCATTGCAAATCGTTTCAAATTCTCATATGTAAAACAAATAGCGGTTTGTTTCAATTCATTTTCGTTGAAAGGAAATTTAATGTACAAAATTGTTCGCAAGATAATAATGCAGTTAAAATTTTCATTTAACCAATAGTTAACTATTCATTACTAGATTATATTAAAATCTTACGTCACTTTGTATTGCTAGTTTTGGGGTTATCGAGTCTACTCACTACTCTACACTACTCACTATACAGAGTATATCTTAAAACGGAATCTACGTCACAAATTAACAAAAAGAGTTGATGTAAACATACCTTAAATTTTCAACTCCTACGGAGATATTAGAGGGGCGAGGGGTGGTTAAAATTAGGCTTTTCCCATTTTACTGAAAACTGGGAAAGGATATGAAAATTAAATTAGCAGATCTTTTCTACAAATAGAATGCTTATTTATGAAATGGTTGTTTAATTCTTACTATGACTTTAAGAGGTTGGAATGAGTAACGTTATACACGGTTTTACTAAAACTTTTCAATTAAACATAATATAATTTTGAAAAATGTGTACTGGAAAACCTGATTTACTTAAAAACTCTTTGAATTGCTTGGTTTTTTTCTTAAAGCCAATAGTTTTTGTACAAAAAAAAAATACATTATGACTTTGTTAATTTCTATCCCTTAAAACCACACATAAAATTATTACCAATATTCATTTTAGTATTCGTTCCCCAATTTTGACCTCCTCTAAAAATATCTCCGTAAGGATTGAGAATGCAACCTATGTTTATATGAACTCTTTTTGTTAATTTGCGATGTAGAATATTCTATGAAAATATAGTCAAGTATTTCAATAATTTTAATATGCATAGTGCATCATTTTTGTCTGATAAATATATTGAATGAATATTTTAAATATTTTATTCAGAAACTTTACAAAAAGTATTTCAACATGTCGACGTACAACAATATTATAAATAAATAGAGTAACTGTGGAAGCAACTGTCAATTGAGTGAGCCTGTTCAACTATGTAAACCTTTTTCATACGGTGCTGTCCACTGTCCTAGTTTATCAGAATTTGGCAAGTTCTTATCTATCTGTATTTGAAGGAGTATGCATCCTACATGCTACTAAAATGTATTTTCCGTCGACCTATCTATAAAATGTGATGTTATGGACGCATTTACGTACGAAAACTGTCACTTTTTTGGACACCATTAATTTTTCGTCCGCAAACACTTTTCGTCCGCAAATGCTTTTCGTCCACAAACACTTTACGGCCGCACTTTACAGCCGCAAACGCTTTTCGTCCGTAAACACTTTTCGTCCGCAAACGTTTTTTGTTCACAAACGCCTTTTGTCCGCAAAAGTTTTTCGTCCTCAACAACTCTTATAATTCGGACCATTTTTTTTCAAATTATGACGGTCGACGGAAAAATTTATGCACCTCGGACGAAAACTGCTATGGCCTCGATGTTTTTTTTATTAATTCCGTTTCTGGGTGAATACTAACAGAAATCCCTGTCTTATATTGTAGTAACAGCCCAACACCCACGCTTAAAAGCCACAACACCTACCTGTAGGGAGGTAGTAAACCATTCACTTGCTTATTACTTACAACAGTTGGAGAAACCCACAATTTGCAATTTGTTTTCACCCTTAATATTGGAGTTTAGTTTTAGTTTGGTTCTCATATATACCGGGTGCTGACTTGTGAAACGCACCATACTGATTTCAATGATGTATCCTTTATGATCGATTATTGGCAGCCCTGTTAATTTTAGAGCAATATGGTGTTTTAAGCTTTTTGTAGACAATGAAATTCTAAACATTTTGTTGCATTTAAGAAACTGTTTAAAAAAGAAAATAAATTATTGATCATTTTACGAAAATCAGTAGTGCCATGCAAAAAATCAAGAGTGCGAGCAATTGTTACCTTTTGTTGACGTTTGACAAGTGTTACATACAGTTAAAATTAAAGCTTAATAGTACAGGCGCCAGGGAATTTTTACATGCAATTCTTGGTACCAGCATTTTGTGTTAATGGGTGGGTGGGGGGCTGTGCTCTGAGTCTAATTTTAAGTTTTCGGATCGATCGGAGAAATTGTTTTTCCGCAATATCGGAAGAAGTGTTGAAAACGGTTTTTCAGCAATTTCTCGTTTCCTGTTGCTCTGGCACTGGAATTGCATCAGTACAAGTTTGTAGTTTATGAAATTCCTCACAACTTTTGGAAATGCCTTTTTCTCGTGCGCTCAACAATTTAAAAGTTGTTACCCAATAAAGCCAAGAAATTAAGGGTTGAAATGGGTTTTACGTAAATATATCGCTTTCAGTTAATCCTACGATAAAAAATACTCTTATATTTTTTGTAGAACAACTAATTTGCATAAAATTTGTGTATGGGTATTTTTCCATTTGAACAATTATTTACCGTTCTACAGCGCCGCAAATGTCGCAAGTCACGTAAACCGTACATTTAGTGTGCTCTTTCGAACGGCCCTGTTCCTTCGAGTGTGTCGCACCAACTGTTTTCTACATCAGCTTTGAGGTACATCTTGTGGCGCGTTTTTTTTACGTGGTTTCTCCTATAGGTCTACTCCACGAAGTGTATTTCTACACTTCTCTTGGTCTTTTTGATGGGGCCGGGTTAAGTTGTGTTTCCCTTGAAACAAACTCGGGAAGAGAAAATATGTCATCGTCGTAGCTGGTGTGGTATTTGTCTTCATCTGTAGCAAGCATTCTGGAGATTTCTTGCACGTTCTCACAGGATTTCCCGGCGCATATGGAGCAAATGGCGGTGCACTTTAAACCCGCTTTGCGGCAGCCACAAGCCTTTCCACATTTGGTCTTACACCCGCATGAAATTGATTTAATTATTGCAGTAGGCGCGGGAGGCTCAGTGCTAGGCACCGGTGTAAACGTACGGCCACATTTCTTTCAGCCCCATCTTTCCGCGGGTAGAGTGTCATTTCCAAGACAGGATTTAACTTGATGGTATGTCCGGAATGCGTGCATCCTGGTCGTGTCTTTTGTAGGTGGCAGGGATGCCAGATTAAACGTTGTATCGCAGCAAGTTGATTGACTTGTCTTTATGGATGTCTCCACCGTACAACGCAATAAAAAATTGCTCTCCCGCTAATGCGATGATATCCGCGTCTTCATCTTTCTGTACAAAGTGATTCGCTGCAGATTCCAGGGTAGGTGTATTTTCTAGGGTTTTAAGAAATTTCACTTTGCCCATACCGTAAGCAGATGATGTTGTGTCACAACCAGAAAATGCATGCAAGAACAAGATATGCTTTGATACAGCATCGCCGTGTTTCACGCATGATGTAGAGTAATGCTGTTTCTTCGTATTCAGTTTTCCGGGCTTGCAAAGAAAAACACATTACAGTCTAGATTCAAAAAATTAATCAAATAACAGAATAACCGAGTTGATTGTTCTTCACATGGTGAGTCGTGAATCGTTCATTTTGAATATAAATTTTTATTTTGTTTAAGTTTAGTGACACTCTATCCGCGGGAAGATGGGGCTGAAAGAACAGTGACCGAACGTTTACACAGGTGTCTAGCACTGAGCCTCCCGTGTCTCTTGTAATAAATACTAGTATATTATGTTATTAGGAGCAAAAGTTATATTTTATGTGGCGAGGCTGGACGGGTTATCTGCCGAGCTTGCGAGGCAGATAAGTACAGCCGAGCAACACAAAGATACTTTTGCTCCGAATAACATATAGTATTTTTTCTTCAAACGTTTTTATAACAAATTATTTACAACTTTGTGAACAAAATTCGAAGAAAATTACTTGATGTCGTCAGCGGCAAATAATATTATCTGCCGCTTGGCAATAAAGTGACAGTTTAGCATCATCAATCCAGCAGTATAATGCCATATTTTACTGCCGTTTGAAGAAAAAATGTATTTCATGCGGGTGCAAGACCAAATGTGGAAAGGCCTATGGCTGTCGCAAAGCGGGTTTAAAGTGCACCGTCATTTGCTTCCCGCCGGAGAATCCTGTGAGAACGTGCAGGAATTCTCCAGAATGCTTACTACAGATGTTGACGAATATCACATCAATTACGACGACGACATATTTTCCCTTTCCGAGTTCTTTTCAAAGGAAACACAACTTGACAAGGGCGATAAAATCAACGATTCTGCAATGAGTGGGATCAACGATGCAGAACCCGGTCCATCAAAAAGACCATGGGAAGTGTGAGACTGTTAGAAATACACTTCGTGGAGTAGGCATATCGGGGAAACCACATAAAAAGACGCGCTACAAACTGTACCTCAAAGGAACAGGGCCGTTCGAAAGTGCACATTAAATGTACGGTTTATGTGACTTGCGACATTTGCGGCGCTGTAGAACGCTAAATAATTGTCCAAATCGAAAAATACTCATACACAAATGTTATGGAAATTAGTTGTTCTACAAAAAATATAAGAGTATTTTTTATCGTAGGATTAACTGAAAGCGATATATTTACGTAAAACCCATTTCAACCCTTAATTTCTTGGCTTTATGGGGTAACAACTTTTGAATTGTTGAGCGCACGAGAAAAAGGTATTTCCAAAAGTTGTGAGGAATTTCATAAACTACAAACTTGTATTGATGCAATTTCAGCATCAGAGCAACAGGAAACGAGAAATTGCTAATAAACCGTTTTCAACACTTCTTCCGATATTGCGGAAAAACAATTTCTCCGATCGATCCGAAAACTTAAAGTTAGACTCAGAGCACAGCCCCCCACCCACCCATTAACCCAAAATGCTGGTACCAAGAATTGCACGTAAAGCCCTATTAACGATTTCCCTGGCGCCTGTACTATAATAAATATTCTATACATCAAGTGAATTAAACATATGTTTATTCACGAAAAGATGATGAGTTCACGAGCACGCTGTGCGAGTGAGATCGTATCTTTGAGTTAATAAATGTTTAATTCACGTGGCGTATATATGTTTTTATTCAATTTGACAAAATTTTGAATAAAAAATTTAAAAATATCCAAATTAAGATATAAATTTGCCCGTTCATCGTCGATTTGATCTAAATTTTAGTAATTATATATTACAGGCAACAAAGAGATAGAATAATTGAATGTAAATGTGTGTAGAAATAATAAAAATATGTTGTTCTTCATTGAAACTTTCTTAAATCTCGAGTGAATTAAACTTTTATTTCCCTTGTGAATCATATAATGTTTATGAAGGTTGTTATGGAGTTAATAATGTAACTTTATACTCTCAAAATTGAATAAAAATCCATTTAAAATATATTCTACTGCAGAAAAAATCGAAATAGTCAAATGGTATTTGCGTTATTCAGTGTTAATTATCTTAATCGGCCGGTCCCAAGCCACGCAACTGTTGAAAGATTGAACTGGAACTCTATTAAATAATTGTAGGTGTAACAGACCATAAAATGTTGAAAATCAAGAACACTAGAATGCATTTAATGTACAGCCGGCGGTAATAAAAAATCCGACTATATAAGCTCAAGGCTCTAGAGTATGGCGAATTTTAAAACAAAATAAATTCCGCTCATATAAATATCAGTTCCATCAAGAACTTTTGCATGGTGGTATAGAAGAGAGAAGCTAATTTTGTTTGCAATGATGGAGAAAGCAGACGCAGACAGACATTTTTTAAGTAATATTTAGTTTACAGACGAATGTACTTTTATGTTGTACAAGAACCAAACATACAAAACTGGGGAAACAAGGAATCTACATAATTTATTACACCGTACTAGAACTATGTCCTAGAAAGGTAAATGTGTGGGCTAGTATCTTTGGTCATCGTATTGCCTTTCTTTTTTGAGGAGAATTTAATAGGCAAACGTTTTACAACTACTAGAAGAATTGGGCGGGCCATAGATGCAACTGCTAGAGACGGGCAAGAAGTTTTACTGAAATGGACGGCTGTCCTGCACACAAAAGTCAAATTGTACGTAATATTAGCGTAACGTAACGTTAGCTCCAGCATGAAATTTAGCTAAGCCACAAATATCATGCTAGAAATTTGAATGGCGCTATAACCGTTACAATCAACGTACACATCTTCAGAGCGCGCGGATTTCCGATAAGGCGACCGTAACCGCGGTGGGCTACGTAGCATAAACTGGTATTCGACGTAATTTCTGTTCTACCCCACCTAAAATATAAGAGTAGTACGATAACGAGAGTCGGGGGGCATATCAGAAGAACGCGCGACCATTTAAAGTAACTTGATTCGTCCGTTCCTGACTAAGAACTTCAACCTGGAGTTCTCCGGCCTCCAAGTGGGCCAGACTGCGCCTGTTCCTGATCTTCACCTACATCCTGATACCTAGTACGGACCGACGCGACACCGGTTTGATACGTGATAAATCCACCTTCACCTTGATAGTCAGTATGGACTCACGCGACACTGGTTCTACTTAGTTTATTCACCTGTTCCCCTGCTATCCGATACGGGCCGAAGCGACACCGGCCCTATCGATCTCCATCTTCTAAATTAGATCCCAGTTTACCTGTAAACGAGAGATTTTCCGTCCAACGGCGTGACCAAAGGCACGTCCCACATAGCCTGGCTTTCCAGTAAAATCGCCAGCGTAATCCAGCGCTCGAGGTTAACATGGCCGGCAATCATCGGACTAGTTTTGAAGATAACATTTCTAGTTTTCATCGCTCTGGGCGATTTATTTAACTTTCAGAGATTCACCGGTAGCTGCCCGGTTTAATTCACGAAGTGAGTTAACTACCAACCATGTATTCACTTAGTTTCACAACATTTTCCAGACCGAAAAACGTAAACACCGCCATATTGGTCCCGGCACGGACACCGGATATAATTTGTTTCAAAAAACGACGTTCGAGGCCGCCGAGAATTGGAATTACGGGCCACCTAACGTACTTCGACTCCGTCCAGAAAGTGTTGCAATTGTAAACATGTTGAAGTTGTCAGGGTACCTAAAAACAATGAGTTGTTATTAATAAAAATATATTATCTGTCAGTGAGTGTTCTCAGTTATTACATTCGAAATCTACCCAATTCTCGAGATTTGGTGCCCAACGTGGGGCGCTAGAGTGAACCGTTCAAACAGTAAAATTGGGCTAAACAGTATGTCCAGAATTTGGCGTGAAGTTGGGAATTTCACAAACGGCAAGAGAACCCACATCCAGACCGTAGAATTTTAATTTTATTTGGACTGCAAAGTGAAGCAACTGAATTTTTCTGTTTTGTGGGAAAAAATCAGTTATTATCAAAGATCGAGTATAGCGGTTTTGACAGTATTAAAGCACTTCTTTCTACAGTTTAAAAATTTAACGGCACAGTAAATCAACCTACCGACAAACTTTTATGGTCTATGGATAAGTATTATATCTTATATTCCAAATGCTTCTTATCAGTAAATCATACAAATGTGATGGGCGTACAATCGTGGAAACATAAACCGGGACAAATTCTGTAGGGTTATTTTTCACTATTTGAACATTGTAATTTTTGCCTTTCTAATAGTTGATGAAATCCAATCTATCGTGTGATAATGAAGCAAAATGAACTGGTCAATGCAATATACGCAGCTTGGGATAGCATCGACAATAAGTTCATTCAAACAATTTAAAATTTAGGCAAATTTTAGTGTCCCACTTTATATTTTCGTAATGATACATGTTTAACCAACGTTATTTCACATAAATATGCAGATCTACTCCGAATACTAAATTTATTGCTTCTTACTAAATAAAGTGTAATTAGATGTCGAAAAAAGACAGAAAGTATAAATCGAATAAAAGCATCTTGAATTTTCTGAAATTCATTATTTTGTTGAATTACAAAGTTAAAATAAACTACGCTTGCAGTACCCTACGCCCATAGTATTGTTTCAATAAAAATCAAGTAGAACACTTTGTATTGTTGGTTGTAAAATATAACTGGAAGAATTGTGAAAATGCTTGGAAAACGTTTCAGAACTTAGACTGCGTTTACGATAATGCGAGCTATATTTTTCCAAACGTAGCCACTAAACCCTAAAATCGAGTGCACTTTTACATAATGTTTCGATTTTCAACAGAAAGCTTCAGCGCACAAATTTATGTATGTGTTAAAAAGCCATTGGCAAAAGCTTTCCCATGTCATATCAGCAAACGCTCCGGAAAAATGCCAGACTTTCAAGATATCGGATTTATTACTCAAAACCTGAAAGTCACGATTTCCTATTTGTCATAGTACAAGTTACAAGACAGTTTGCAGTTTGTCCTTTTCACATGTCACATAAAGAATACAGCCTTATTTATGAAATGCAGTACGGCCGGAAAACGCCTTCTGGGCGCGAATGCACGCACTCCCGCTTTCCCACGGAAAAAACACAAAAAGGATAAAATTTATATTTACGATGACATCTGAAATTTAATTTTTAATGCACTCTATTAATAAGTTAATGAGGAATGTCAAGGAAATTTACAACGCAATCCTGCTTTACTGCGTAATGATTTATGTAAGAAGTCGGTGGAGTAAATTTTAATAAAGTGTGAAGTCGGGATACCCGAGCTTAAAGGCGTTTTCGAACAGGACTCTAACACGCAGGAATTTGTAAGTTCTAGAGAGGTCGACAGGTTATGCTTTAATTGGGAATGTTTCTTTCATATGCTACGAATATATCAAGGCAGAACTTAAAGGGTTAGATGTTTTTTTATTTCGCATCGGTGTGTCGGAAACTATTATTATATAGGGTGCTCATAAAAGATGGTACCAAATTTTAGGCGTACGTAGTGCTCATCAAAATAAGACAAAAAGTTCCTGTGAACGTATGGCCGGGAATGCGTTATAAGGGAGTAACAGCCCTGGGAAGGGTAGTAAAAAACACGGATCTTATTTAATTAAAGTAGTAGAGACAAAACAAATTGTAATTTGGTAAATCTAAACGATTTTGTATGCTGAATTAGGTGACATTAAGAAAAAATTGGTATAAGGTTTACACGGCGTAGTTTATGTAGGGGTTGGGGGATGTTTTATGTTATAACTTTTTACATTCACAATTTTAGTCAAGTAGTCAAATTAGGTTATTATCTTAAATGCAATTAAAAAGTGTAAAAATAAAGTACTCTTAATTCATAAGCCTAAAAGCAATCGTATACAATAAATTTCTTATCAAAGTTTTGCGTTTTCATTAAAACGTGAGATTATCAAGTAGTCATGATCACAAAAACAATGGATACTGATCGTCAGCTAGTAAACAACAATGGTAAATTAATTAATGACGTTGACGGCACAGACATTTTTCCTTTTACATTCCCAAAAATGCTACGACATAACGAATTTTCCAATGCTGAAATGTTCGTTATGTCACGACATTTTCATAAAAGAAAACATTTTTGTCACCAACGTCATTAATTGATCATTTTTGTTTACCAAATGACAATCACTACCCATTGTTATTGGGATCATGGCTACTTGATAGTTGCACGTCTTAATAACAACCCAAAATTTTGAGATGAATTTTAAGGTAAACGGTTGCTTTTACGCTTTTGAAATAAGGGTACCTTGTTTTTGGGCTTGTTAATTCTGTGTCAGATGCCCATCAAAAACGTCGTTTTTTGTGGAAAACTGCATTTAATAATAAAACAACTCTCATTAACTAAAGTATAGACCATTATGAAGGAAAGTCGTTCGTCCTCTTTCTGCGAGAAACTCAATGCCGCGACGGTACCATGCTGGATCTTTCGAGGTAAAGAATTGTGTGCCTACAGCTTCAACTTGAATTTCTGTCAAGCAGGAAGTGTGCCATCGATTGGAATAAGTGGTAATCTAAAGGTGCAATGTCTGGACTATAAGCTGGATGAGGTAAAAGCTCTAAATCCAACTCCCTAATTTCTGCCGAGCTTCAATAGCAGTATGGGATCAAAATTACGTACTGTTCGTCTGCCATTATGATGTCTGTTGTAGTTTAGAAACAAGAGAATAACAAAAGTAAATCGGACATATTCGCCTACTTGACTAGTTTCTAATGGTGTGCGAAAATAGCACATTAACGGCCGGTCTTATAAAGAGCACTAATCTGACGTTAACTTTAATTCGCTGTTAAAATAAACAAAAGTGCATCAAAACGTTACTGCTTATGACATATTATTCATTAGTAAACAAATTTTGATGCGGTTTTGTTTATTTTAACAGCGAATTAAAGTTAACGCCAGATTAGTGACCTTTATAAGACTGGCTGTTAATGTTTGTCAAACCTAAGTAAAAGAGCAAAACATAACTCTAGAAAACACGAAATTGACCACCCTAATAGCGTGCACAAAAAACAGGAAAAAGCACAAAGTCATAGTCTAACAAATAGAATGATACGGAACTCAAACGAAGGGCATGAAAATATCGCAGAAGATCGACCAGTGTACTAATTGAATGAGTAGGATGGAGTGAAGGGATGTATAATACAATACGAAAACTATTTCAAAATAAAACCGCCAGATACCACCCGATAAGGAACAAAGGAGGGACACAAACTAACATGACCAAATTAAAAGGTAGAAACAATATTTTACAGAAGTGCTTAGCAAAGAAAAGGTAATAGAAGAAGAAGAAGAAAATAAAGAGTATGTAGAAGAGGCACCAAACACACATATGAAGAGCCTTCTAAGTGTAAATTAGACTAACATAGAAAATGCAGAAAAGTGGAAAATCACAAGGGACCAATAAAGTCACTATGGAAGCATTAAACATCAAATGAGAGGACATGTTCGTTGTCTACGCTTTGTTAAACTATTGAAAACGAGTACGATAGCATATGACTGAAAGAAAAGAATGCTAATAGAGATACCCAAAAAGGGTTACGACTGCAAAAACCAAGAGGCACAATTCTGCTCTCAGCTCCAAGCAAAATATTTCCTACTATCCCTGTTATATAGAATAAAAACTCAAATAGTTAAAAGAAAAACTAAAAAGAGGGTAGACAGGTTTCAATAGCAATAGGTCATGTGTAGATCAAATAAATTATCTTTTTTCTATAGCACATGTTAAAGTGTGCTTTTATCAACTCAAAACAAAAGGTCAAGTTTTACTTTAACAGCAAGGGTAGATAAAGTAGCACTTTAACATCAAGGATAGATAAAGTAATTTAATTTTCTAACTTTTGTTTAAATTAAATATGACAGCTTCGTATTATCGTAGCAACCCAATCTAGCCACTGACATTTTGAAATGTCATTATTTTCTTTGAAATTGTTAAAGTTCTTGCTATAGAAAAAAATATTGTATTATACACGACGATAAAGTTATTTCTATCCACTCTTGAATCATTAACGTCTCGACTTCGTCTCGACGTTAAACGATTCACTCGTGGATAAAATTTAACTTTATCGTCTTGTATAATAAATTACTATTATCCACGATAGTGTGTAAAATTGATATTTAATTGGCAGTTTTAAGTTTGTTAAACGACTGTTTAATAACATATTTTCATTAGTTCACGTCGTTAGTAGCAACGTGGTTAAAATTTTTGACGACGCAAAATTACAACTGGTTGCCAGCAACAGAATTCGATATAGTAATATATTAGGCGATTTTCAAAGTTAAAAATGCGATGTCCCCAAGAATCTATTCTTGGACGATATTGTGTTCAAAATTTATGGTAAGTACGTGATTTAACGTATTTAACGTATTGCTTTTAAAACCACCAAAATCGAAGCAGAGTGACCATAACTGACCTTCTTGTAGTTGGTTCTGTACCACAAGGCACATGCACCTGTTTATCTAATAAAATAATAGTTTCAAGTAAGAAACTATTTTAATAGAACGCCTACATGTAGCCGCACCTAAAAGCTAGATAAATCTTAGATTCATACAAAACTCAAATCATCTTTGTAGGATTGACAATCACTTTTTCCAGAAGTGGTCAAACGTGACGGGTGCTGTTTACTTAGACCCAAACAGTAACGATCAATTTAATTTAAATATTGCTAGTGATATATTGGTCTTTGTCGATGACATTGTAGTAGTAGTAGTAGTAGTAGTAGTAGTAGTAGTAGTATTTTTTATTCATCATAATATACACCGTGGTGCTTAGATATGTCACAATTCCAGTTTAAATATAAAAATATAAAAAATAAAAAAATACAATGCATTTACAGAAATAGTCATCTACAGAAAAATACAGAAACAACCAAACACTATAGTCAATAAAACAAGACAGTCTTAATTTTCAACAAATCTCAAATCGGAGAAGTACTGCTATATATACAGTGGATCCATCAAATTGTGTGTTACGATATTAAATAGATTGTTTTTGAATATGGTTTTCCCGCGCGCCCTGCTCTTGGTGTGCGTAAATTAAATTTTGCCCAAGGAACGTTCGACCTTCGATATTGATACCTGCGAGAAATTTCACGCTGCCGGCTTTCTTTCGACAGCAAGCCGTGGTTAAAGAGGCTAAGCTCGAAACAATTTACTTAGAAGCCACCTCCGGGGATTTGGCATAATTTTAACTAGCAGGTTTTGGAAACCTGACTTTTTGTAACAATTGACGAACACAACGGCGTCTCTTTAAGCACGTTCAGGCCAATTTTCAGCTGTGGTGGGATTTTCCTTTTAGTTTTTTTTTGTGAGTTCTAATTTCATGGTTATAGGCCTGCATCCATACCTGCTTTTATGCTCTTAGGCAGCGGGTCCCAGCCATCAAGCTCATAAGCATTGAGGGTTCTCTTGCGATGTGCTCCTAGTGCCTGATTTTATCGTAGAAAACGGCTTCTGCGGCGTGCGTCCCACATGCGAGCAGTTTTTGCCACTGCTTGACTTTCCTCCGGCTACAGCAGCCGCCCGTGTCCAAGTTAGGAACCAATCCAATATTTTCATGCAGGGGCTGGCAAGACCCTACTTAGGATCGCAAGATAGTGCTTTCAGCTACGTTTCGTAAGTACATGCATTGATTTTCAGCTTGCTTGTTTTATTTATCGGTAAAGGATTATTGACTAAGAACAAACATTTCTACGAAGACCTTCGATTACCAAACTGTACGCGATAAATACTACTTCGTTTGCAACACGCGTTAGTATTTCATTAGTTAGGGTGGCTGAAATTTTGTATGTACCTAATACTTATTTCCACAAAAGGCCTTGATGCGCCTGGCACTACAAATGTCAACTGCTCAACTATTTACATGCGATCTAAGGAAGCTGCGAGTCAGAAACTAGTCGGATGTTTCCATTGCTTTCGAATGTCGTCATGTTACAATAGTCATATTTTTTACTCAATAATATTGATGTTGATTCCATTTATGATGTTTTGATTTATACTTTTATGCAATAGATTTGCCTTATAATTGCAGCTGAACTGTTTTAGCCTTGCCGGCCATTTGTAAATAAGTTACTTTGTTACTGTTGACTGTTGGGATAATTTAAATGCCCCTATTGCTGATGTATTGCGTTATCTTGTTATAACTCCCTTCATCCTGTGCATTTTTTCATAAAGGTGTGAGGCCCGTAATTCTAAAGGTAGGTGGTGATAAGATTTATTGCTATATTTTGTTATGTTGTGTTTAACAAGCGCCCATTTTTGTTGCTTCATATATAGACTATTTTAAAATTCTAAGGTTGTCTAGTCCTTACTTACACCATTTTTTCTATCGAGAGTCAGAACAAGCTAGGGCGGTTCCAACCCCTTGTTTAGGGGTAGTACAGCTGATTCATAAGGAATTAAAATCAGATCCGATCAAAAATTGTCTGTTAATTAAACATTGATCTACATCTAAAACAGAACGATTAGAAACAAGTTATAGTTTTCAAACAGATAAGAGAAATGCTAGCAGCATTTCAAAACCAGGTGTGATGCTATTTTAAATACCACGTTTTATTATCGAAGCATGTTTCCTCAGTTACACTGCTCAAGATATTAATTCTATGTGTAACAACCGACTTCCGGGATTATACCGTGTTATTTTTGAAATAGAAGAACTCAACGTTTCGCCCACTTTTGTAAGGGGATTTGTGAATGAAACAAAAGAGCACTGTAACGCAACTTGTAAACCACTCCAGAGACGAAACTCTTCTACTGATCGGAAAGAAGAAGTCGAAACTATTCCTCTTGTAGAGAGCACGCAGCGGGATTTAGAAATGAACTATTTTCACATTGAAGGAAAATTATAACCTCCACCTCGATTGAGGTTGTTGGGGTGTTTCTCAATCTCAATGGATTTGCTAATCTTTCTGCTAAAGCAGAATGAAGAAGTTCCATCAAAACGGATCTTATGGCTGATGATGATGCGAGACCTGACCTAAAACAACGCTGGTGTTCAGAGATGACGGTTTTTACTGAACGTCTTGTTTCACCAATGTACACAGCATGAAATGGTAAGTATATCAGTAAGTACTATTTAATAGTATGGTGTTCAATTTATCTAATTGTGAAAAGAGCAGCTGTGAAATCTTGCGCGAAGGTTTGACACCGCTTTGTTTTCGAAGGAACGTTTCTATGCGATTAGTGGCTTGGTAGACATGTGGAAAAAGTTCTATTGCTGCGAGAGGATCGGTTTTTAGAGATTTGAATTGCTGTGGCAGCCTGTGAACCCCTAATACCGTAACCGTTGTTTCTAAGAGATTTTCGAATATCGTTCATCAATGTTGATGTTACAGGGTTCAGATATCAAAACAAGAAGGTGCACAAATTCCTATGCTGGATGATAATGTAATGATAATAATCGGTATGTGCTCGTAGATAACAGCCAGTGTCACTGAGTTTGCGGCAGAATGCCTAAGTATGTCATTGAGTTGACGAGAAATATGTAGGAACATCCAAGAAAGGAAGTGAACAGTTGCTTTGTACCTCCATGACAAAGTTAATGTCTGAATGTTGATTATTGAGATAGTGTAATAGACAAAGTGTCATTTCCATGTGACCAAATGATAATGGCAATGCAAAGTATCGAAGCTAGACCTTGTATTTCAATTTTGGAGCTACTTAGAGATTTGTTTAAAGATAGGAATAAGTGGAAGAAACGCATTTATATATCACGGTAGGTAGGGTTGAAGATGTCTCAACATGCTCTAATAACAACTGTTGGATTATGACTTTAAATCGAAAATAGGAAATTTAGTAAAGAGGGAATTGATATCAAAGCTCAGAAGCAAATTTTCAGGTTCAACTCGTATAGCGAAAATAAATTCGACGGACAGTTATGAATTGCGAATATGGAATGGAGAATTACTAATAAACTTTCTGAGGATGTTGGTTAGATATTTTGCTAATGAGTAAGTTGGAGACTCTATGTCTATGGTACTAACGATGAAGCTAAGAGGAATGTCTTGTTAGTGAATCTTGGGAAGATCAGTAAACCAAGACGGCTTTGAAGCGAAATTTTGTAAGAGAAGTGACCTTTTTAATTTTAAATATCTGCTCGCGTTCAAATGGGGCGAAAGAATCTTGAAGTACATAACTAGCCTTATTGGTATACTCGGATCGATCCATAACTACCGTAGCATTACCTTTTTTTTTGCAGACAAAACCGAGATTCGGAGTTGGCATATAAGCTCTTAAGGACATTCCTTTTATCCATAATTCTATGGATCTGCATACCTTTGGAAGGAAAACAAATATCAGTTCGATTTAAATAAAATTAAGATCTGGTTGCACAGGACTTCTAAAACTAATGAGAATGAACAATATATAAAACAGTGCAACAGATAACTGTAGTTTAGAAATAGTATTCAGTTATTTTATTAAATAACACAACGTGACTACTGCCTACAGACAGTTGAGTTGAACATCAATATATTGGGGAGTTCAGAGATATTGCATGTTTTATTTCAGCAACTGTGTAATAATCGAGACCAATTTTTAAGTCTCATACTATAGACCATTATGTTACACATTCAATTATTTTAGTAATTACAGTTATCTGACTTCTTATTTTATTTGAGGTATGGCGAATTGGTGCATTGAATTCAATTTAATTACCGCACAAGTGTGAGTTAATTTATCTACGCTTATTCTGTATTAAAGGTAGGGTCTTGTGGAAACAAAAATAATTAAGCAATTATTAAAAAAGATGTATAAACAATATCCTTCATTTTAGAAATTACCGATATTATAATTATTACTCCTTAATGTTTATAGTAGGATATCGTAAGAGTAAATCATCAGTCTAGTAAAAGTCAGGAATTTCTACATCTAAAAACCCCACGTGTTAAACTTCGCATGTTGGCAAGCAAAAGAAATAATTCTTGTTTGACTGCTGCATTCGATTACACTTTTCATTCCACCCCCATTTAGTATCAGCATGCACGGCTTTTAGAAACCGGAATTGCACTCAATAGCGCGATAATATCCAGACATTAGTCTGAAAGTATGGTCAGCATATCACACCAGCTGATATCGACCAGCCGTGAGGATAAGGGGACGTTATCAATTTATACGCTTTGTACCTCTATGAGTCATTGATTTCTAGCAAGTCAATAAATCACTGCTTTGTTTTATAGACAGCCCGTAGTTAGCTCACTTTAATTACAGTTTTATAAAACTTTTCAAACGGATGATAATAAGTTTTTGAGTTATTGATCATGAACGTTATGTAGTTTTTATTTGATTTTGTGAACAACGTATATTTCACTACAACGTTAACACCTACTGTTGTTTTAAACTTAGGTAATTGTTATTTTGATATTCCTCTCACACCGTAAAGATGCATTACTTATTATGAGCAAATGAAGTATGGATGCTTTGGAAATGTCATTAAATTGGAAAAATAGAACTATAATTCAAGAAGTGGGTACTAATTCCTTTTCTATATAAGAGCTAACATTTTGTCATTTTGCAAATCATAGTGTTTCCAAGATGTTCACAAACAATTGTTCTTTTATTCAATTAATTTGGATTCTTTGACTTTTCGCTTCTACTTCCGTTTAGTTGCAGATCCATCAATCTCAGAGCTTCTGATGGTCTCAAAGATAATCTTTATTTAATAAATGTATTCTTGTAACCTTGATTTGAAGTTAGCGAGGCTCAGTGGCTTAGCTCGTTGGGAAGCTGGGAGGCAAGGTTCGAATCCCGCTGGAGGCATATGCACTTTAGCGTTTTTCGATCCTGAACACATTCGTGGAACGCAACGGGATACCACCACGCTGATGCGCCACATTCCATTGAGTAGCGGCACCAAAGCAAAACAATATTGGTTTGGGCTTTGTGTCGAAAAAAATTATTTCAGTAACTTAGTTATAAGTGCTGATGTAATAAAAAACTAAAAAATGTAAATAAAAAGCATATGACACTAGAAGTATATTTATTTATTTCAGAGTTTGCCGTGGATATAGTCAGGAACGTTTCTTTAAGTCTATAGTTCTGCGTCTGGTTTTACTACATTGTACAATTGAATATTTACCTATCTTTTACCGAGTGTATCATGCATTTCCAATATTTTTTATGCTTAGTTTCATCGCATTGTAACCTAGGTGAAATTTCCGGGATTATTAATTTCCTTTTATTCTGTTAATAGGCTTCATTCAATTACTTTTGCATCGAGTAAACTCAAATGCCCAAGGTCCGTTCACTAAAATTTATAAACAAAGGAATAACAAAATTAGAAATGAATTGTACATTGTGGTTAAATAATTACGAAATAAGAATTAATTCGGATAAACTGACGTACACAAATATTATAACACAAGATTCTTGCTGGGGAATGGTCCGCGTCTTTCTATTTCTGGGTGGTCTGCAACCCACGATGTGCGCCTGTTCTATTGGTTGTCGGCTATGGCCTCGGGAACGAGTCCAGGTAGGTCGACTGGGCCGTAGCTCCAACACACCGCGCGGCTAGGAACGACGGGTCTGAAACAGAGTATATGCGAGCCGACAAATGGTTGTGGTGGTTTATCTTTATCGGTCTGAAAAATATTGTTTAACTACAATTAATACAAGGCTGGTGGCTTGCACTGGCAATGCAATAAGCCGTACAGGTCGTTGTGGTTCCCTGCTGTGTAATTTGTAGAACTCGGAACAACATAAACATTAAATTTATAACTCGTGCAAAGTCCGTCTGCTTCAGGTAAATTTAACGGGGACCGGTGGAAGGTTGTAGGCGATTCAGTGTTCCGGCCTGCGAAGTGCAATTTGCTTTAGATGGACTACCAGGATGACGTCGTGGGACTAACAGCGTTCCTGTTGCAGGTATTCTAGGTTTCTAGTGACTTTAAGGTTATATTTACTTAGAGGAGTTCGGTTTATTACGGCAAAATTGACCTAGAAGACGTAGAGTTGTGAGGGTTTTTAAAGAAATGCTTAACGAGTCGGGTCCTCAGACACAAAGATGAGCTAGGTCAGATTCATGGGGATAGTTCACCGAGTCGGGCTCTCCGACACAAAGCGGAACTAGGTCAGGTTTCAAGTGTCTTGAATTGTCCGGTTATATACTCTCTAGTCTCTCGTTATCGGGCAATTTCTAGAGGGGATTGGAGAAGGAGCAGCGCCGAGAGTGGTTGTACGCGTGTCCGCGCATCGCGACTTGGAGTCGGCTTATCGGAAACCGCGCAGTCAGAGCGTTGGTTGTAACTTGAATAAGCGCCGTTGGTCTCTCTCTCTCTCTCTCTCTTTAATAAGCCAGCATCCGGGCATAGCATATGTATTTATTTTTGTATCGGTAACTATTTTGCATTGTGGTGGTTTCTATGTATAATTCACCTTAACGTATTGTTTATTGAATTTAAAATTTTGAGCGAGTACTTACCATAATTACATACATTATTACCCAATTTCTTCTATATGAAAATTAAGAGCTATTCTGCCCTACTAAAGAAAAGCGACAAATTCCCCACACTTGGAAACTGGCTGAATTTTCCAACTAACATCGAGACAATTACAAAGGATGAAAATGAAGAAATTAGAAGAAAGAGAACACAAACGTTTTATGGTAAACTATGGACTATGGACAAACTAAAAAACAGAACACATTGAGGGGGTTCTCACAGACACAGGTCGTTCTATAAGAAATCTGAAAAACTTATTGAGCAAGGGAAAGCATTAGATAACGCAAGTCCAATAAAATTGGATTGAATTTTTCAAAGTTGATGCAGCTAGGACTGTACAATACTTAATTATTAATAAACCTTATTTGTACTTAAAATGTAAAATTATAGTATATTTAAAGTAATAGTAGTGATCATCGAAGGTGGAGGGGTACGTTGTCTAGGATGTCATGGAACTCCTCGGGAAGAACTTTCGCGTTGCCGAAGAGGATGGTTGGGGGAAACCTCTTCTTCGTCTTAACCTGGTTTGGAAAGTCGGGGTCCTTGCACGGTGACGTTGTGCTGATGGTCCTGGTGTATCGCTCGTTGCACGAATCGGCCGGGTAGATCGGAGAGTCTATAGGGGGATGCCAGCGAGGTCGCAAACCTCATCAGACAGATAAAACCAGTTCAGGCGCAACATCTTCCTGGTCTTTCTCTGGCCTTCTCCCTTGCCCTTAGCCTCTTTATTCAAGAGAGACGTAAGGCGCCGAAACAGATGAAACAGTAATCGATAATAGGCCGAATAAAGGTCTTGTAAGTGTGGATGTTGGCGGGAAGAAAGATAGCCGTTGAGGAATGAACATGAAAATCCAGAAGTTTGGTCAGCAGTCTAGCATGCCAGATGGAGTCAAAAGCTCTCTCAATGTCCAGCATGACGGCGAGTAGGCATTGACCGGAAGCCAATTAAAGGTAAGTGGGAAAAAATAAACAAAATCGCGAAAGCAGCAACATAATATTACAAAAAACTGTACACCAGCCAGATCAAATAAGAAGAGCTGAAAGAATGGGACCTAAACGACGTGCAACAGAATAAGATTGGAGAAGTCCGACACACAATAGTAACATAAACTACTATTCGATAAAATATTGTAAACAAAAAAGAAATGCTAAAGAAGTGGAAAGAAACAATATTTTCATTGTGTTACATAAAAAAGGGAAAAGCAGGCAAATTAACTACTATAGACGTAAATATATGTTTAATATATACAATAAAGAGAGTATGCTCGGGCATTGTCAAAACAAAAGGAAACCAGTCAATAGAGAAAGCTGGATTAGGAACCGACTACTTATAACAGTGAACAAATTATGGAAAAACACAAATCATCCAACATTCTACTAAATATGACTTTTAAGGACTTCAGAAAAGCCCTCAATATCATAGAACATAGCTCAATGATGACAGCTCTAACCTCCCAGGGAATAAAGCTAAAATACGTAATACTCATTAAAGAAATATACAAAGAAAATCCAACAAAGCTAAAACTAGAAAAAGAAAGGGAAGAGCTCAATTAAAAAGGCGACTGAAGCAAGGAAATTCACTCTCCCCAAATTTCTTCAATTGCCTATTAGAACACTAGCGCTAGCACGAGATTGGAGAAAATACGGAAGAAATGGTCTAATCTGAGATTTGCTGATGTCCTAAATACAAATATTTATCAGGAAAGGTTTTGAATAAATTCTCAGAGGCGTAGACAAAGCAATTAAAAGGATTGAACTGGAAAGATCGAGTAAGAGATATTGAAATTCAGAAGTAAATGTGGGTCGGTGTTGAACTAGGGCGGTTACGTTGTAATGTTTTAAAAGTTTCTAGGTTCCTATGAAGGGCGTTCAGGATTTCTACCTCTTCTTCTTCTTCTCTTTCAGCATGTTTTATCCATTCCAATACTGGACATATGCCTCCTCAAGACTCTTCCATTCTTCTCGTATTTGAGCTTTCCTAATCCATTGTGGACCTGCTACTTTCGTAATATCTTCTCTCCATCTTGTCCTTGGTCGTCCCACGCTTCTTCTTCCCATTCGTGGCCTCCAAACGGTGACTTTTTTGCTCCATCTATTGTCCTCCCTACGGAGCATATGTCCTATCCATCGCCATTTCTGACTAGCTATTCGCTCAGCGGCGTCCGTAACTCTTGTTCTTATCCTTATATAAGTGTTTGTTTTTCTGTCAGCTAATCTAAAACCTAGCATTGATCGTTCCATTTTTCTTTGTGTTATTTTTATTCTATTCATATTGTTTTTTGTGAGGGCCCACGTTTCAGATGCGTATGTCAGTACGGGAAGAATGCACTGATTAAATACCTTAGTTTTTAAATGTTGCTTAAAAGGGCCTTTGAATACGTTTCTTAGCTTTCCGTAAGCTCCCCAAGCAAGTTGAATTCGTCTGGTTATCTCAGCTGTCTGCGTTGACTCTTGCATTGTGAGCTTTTGTCCTAGATATACATATTCGGTCACTATTTTTATCTGTTCTCCATCTATTTGTATTTGTCTACCGTCTTCCTGATTTGTCATTAATTTTGTCTTAGAGATGTTCAACCTGAGTCCTACTTCTTGTGCTGCAGTTATTAGGCCATATATCATTATTTCTAGGTCATCCATATTATTCGCGAATAGCACAATATCATCGGCAAACCTTAAGTTTGTTAGGTGTTCGCCGTTCACATTTATACCCTTTCCCGTCCATTGGAGTTTTTTAAATACATCCTCCAGTAAGTTGGTAAATAGTTTAGGGGAGAGAGGGTCGCCCTGTCTTACTCCCCGTTTCACTTCTATCGCATTTGTGTCCTCAAATAGTTTTACTGTGATGGTGGCTTTCTCGTACATATTTGTTATTACTTGTATGTAGCGATAGTCTATTCTACACCTTTGGAGAGCATTCTTTAGGGCCCAAGTCTCGACGGTGTCGAAAGCCTTCTCAAAGTCTATGAAAATCATATAGAGAGGCTGGTTGTATTCGTGTGACTTTTCCATTATCTGTCGCACGGTATGGATATGGTCTATCACACTGTATCCTCGTCTGAAACCTGCTTGATCCGGTGTTTGAAATTCGTCAAGTCGTAGTTCTATTCTATTTGTTATGGTTCTTGTAAATAGTTTGCAAATGTGTGACGTAAGGGAAATGGGCCGGTAGTTTTTCAAATCTTGTCTGTGTCCTTTTTTGTGAATAAGGATGACATTAGCTGTTTTCCATGCATTAGGTATAGTTCCTGACTCCAGGCATTTGTTAAATAGTATAACCAGAGATTTTAGTATTGTCGATCCGCCTGCTTTAACCATTTCGATAATAATCTCGTCGGGTCCAGGAGTTTTTCGATTTGCCATTTGATTTAGAGCTTGTACTACTTCGTCTTCGGTTATATCTGGGATGTCTTCAGTGAAGTGTTTTGTAAGTGGTGCTCTTTGGTCTGTTGGACATTTTGGCGGTTCTTTGGAAACGGATGAATATAAAGTCTGATAGAAATTTTCTACGTACTGTAGTATATCGTGTCGCGTATTGTATGTATTCCCATGATCATCATTAAGTTTTATGATTTGGCTTCTTCCTGCTGACATCTTTTTTCTAAATACCTTTGGTCCTTTGTTTTCTTCTAAAACCCGTTCGATTATCTCGTTGTTTGCCGCGGCTACGTCTTGCCTGACTTTACGCCGTATTTCTTTGTTTAGCTCCTTTAGTTCTTCTTTTGGTAGTTTCTTTCTTTTCTGATTTCGTGTAGCTATAAGATCCCTCGTTTCTTGTTTCAGTTTACTTCCCGAATTTTTCTTTCCTATTTTGTTCTCAATACTTTTGGCGGCCTCATTTATGCTGTTTGTAATATTGGAGTAACGTTCTTCAATAGACTCGTTTTCTTGTGTAATTTTACTTTCCAGTTCTTTTACTAGTGTTGTCTTGAAATCTACTTTATATTCATTTATCAACTCGCCATTTATCCTTAGTTGTTTTCTATTGTTTGTAAGTTTATTTCTTTCTTGTTTAACATTTATTCTAACTTTGGCCCTAACTAAGCGGTGATCGCTCATTCCGACATGGTTCAGTACAGTCACATCCTTTATTATGTGTCTCTTCTCGGTTATTATGAAATCTATCTCGTTCTTAGTGACGTCGTCTGGGCTTTGCCATGTCCACTTTCTATGCTCTTTTTTGTGGAAAAATGTGTTTAATATTTTCAGTTTATGTTGTTCTGCAAAGTTGACAAGGATTTGACCTCTATCATTGCGCTCTCCCACTCCATAAGCACCTACGCTGTTTTCGTTATCTTTTCGTTTCCCTACTTTAGCGTTGAAATCACCTATTATGAGCGTATAGTATGTTTTCTCTCTTGTTAGTGCGTTTTCGATATCTTCGTAAAGTTGGTCTATCTCTTCATCGGTGTGGTTTGATGTGGGGGCGTAGACCTGGATAATTTTGAGTGCGTATCTTTTGTTTAACGTGAACACTGCGTATATTACTCTTGGGGATATTCCCTCAATCGTCTTAAGCTGCTTTTCCCATTTATTATTTATCAACATTCCAGTTCCGTGTTTTGAACTGTCGTCTTCCCCTTTAAAATAAAATAGTCCTTCTTTTGTTCTTATCAGTGCTTCTCCTTGCCTACGTACTTCGCTCAGTCCTATTATGTCCCATTTTACGTCTTTTGTTTCTTCTATCAATTGAATTAATCTGTCCTCGGAAAGTAATGACCTGGTATTATATGTACATATGTTAACATCGATACTGTGTTTGTGTTTCGTCTTGATTCTAGATAACGAGCTCTTGCCCCCCCCATATTCCGTGGGGCAGACCGCCTTAGCGGTGTGGGATTCTGAACTACTCGTTCGACCCACCTGGGGAGAATTTTTGTAGATCGTTGTCTTCATCTTTATCTTGAGGGTATTTGGCCGTGTCTCGCCGCGCTGGCCAAATGCGTGTTGGCGAGTGGATGGGGGTGTGAGAAGGATAATTGAGTGTAGATGGAGTTTTAGGTTGGGACATGATTTCCCCTTGGGTATAGGAAGTGTGAGGAAACCACGGCGGCTCACGTGGGCAGGGTCGCTTCCCTGAAGGAGACCTGTTCTCTGCCGGGTTCGCATAGAAGTGTCCCCCCGTTACCCGTATTTCTACCTCGGTTAGCTCTAATCGGAGAAAGGGTTCGCCCAAACTCAAATATATATTTATAAGGTCAGGAAAAACACCTTGTAACTACCATACATATATTGTTTTTAACTGTAGTTACAAAGTAAGATGAACTTCAAAAAGAAGGGATTTGTACAATAATACAATTAAATGATCTCTTCTGGGGATGTATTTCGTTGTCCTGGTCTGTCCGCAACCCAAATAACACACATTGGCCGAGTGTCGTGGATTTCAAACTTTTCGGGATTGGACTGGAGTATGAAGCGAGTTAAAGCACATCATTGAAATGTCTCTAGGCGCCGGTATTTGCGCTTAGGGATTACGCGGTCGAGATTTGCTTTAAGCGGTTAACTCTGCAAGACAGTCCATCAGCCAAGACGGGGTTTTAGCCTTAAGGATTCGATTTCCCGAGAAAGTCCAGCAACCACGGTAAAATCGAATTACAGCGGCTTCGCCTTTACGAAAAGTTTTGGATTCAGGGCTGACAGTTCAGCTTGCCATTTTCCTTAAAGCCTGGATGGTTAAGGGATGAAGGTATGCTCCGTTAGACAGTTCAGCTTGCCAGGTCGGAGGACCTCAAGTTCGTAGTGGACAGGATCAGGACGGCAGCTGAAGTTCTAGGGACAGGACAGGACAGGTAATCTCAGGTCCCGAAATGGAAGTGCAGTCTTCTTTTATACCTCTTGCGGAGTGGGGAACGACGCAATCGTTCATTTAGCGCTACGTTGCGCAGGGCGGGTAGAACTTCTTATCGCCTGTTCACGCATCGGATTGATGCAGCACTTGATTAGGCGATGTATTAAATTTAAGTATATTTTATGTATTTCAAAAATTTTATACAGGAGCAAGCGTCACAACGTAACAGGTCTAGAAGAATGAAGATCGATAAAATGGACGACGGAATGGAAATCAAAAGAGAGTGGTCGAAACGAAAGGAAGGTCAGTCAAAAAATGGGAAGAAGAAGTGGTAGAGTATCAGGTTAAGAACTAGAGGGAAAATACAAAGGAAAATTAATTACGGAAGGAAAAAGTAGCATTTTCCCAAGAATTGGAATGATGAGGCTCAATGTCAAATATGAAAAGGGCATAAAGCAACATTGGTAATGTGGTAATGCAAGTTGCAATGTCTGACAACACGGTGATTTGTACAGAAAACAGTCAATCTGTCGTTTGTTCAAGTATAATTGCTTACACGGTCCTCAAACAACTCAGACCAAAACAGGGATTGTAAGGGTTCACAGGGCACCAACACAAATAAACGAAAAATAATTGTTTAAGTTCGACAGGTGCAAAGCACACAAAATCAAAAATTGCTGCATGTTTATTATCAAACAATAAACTTAAGGAGTTTTATTAGGACACTTTGTATATGTTTAAGTAATTTTCAAATTTAATCACAATCAGTATCGAGGTGATTACTAAAATCGAATGTTCATTAATTTGTAGTTAAATTGGCCATTGTAAATCGTACAGTACTAACAGATGGTACCAATATGCTCATTTAAAGCGCTACTCTTATCTAAAGGTTGTGAGAGTGTTTCCTAAGATACACAATTTGCTTAATCACTGCCTTCACTTTCAAATTTTATTGTTACATTATCCCATATCCGACACTAACATTCAAACGAGCAAAGCAGTCCATGTAGGCTTTCAGCAAAATACAAAAACCATTGTAAGTATTGATTGGAAATCTGTAAACCAATTTACGGCGATCGTAAAAATCGCTGTTTGGAGATTATCTATGATTTAAATTAATCACGGCCCGTCAAGAGCGATTTAAATCAACGGCATCAGGCGGACCGCACGGAAATTGAATTTAGCATTTCCATACGATCTGAGGCGATTGATGCATATCTCTGGTCGTGTAAAATAAACAGATCCTTCGATATCTCTTTGTTTGTACACAACTATCTCGTTGCCCCTGGCTAGAACAATATTTAGATTACCGATAGAGAAGCTGCAAGCAGAACTTTCAGGCTTGCGAGGTTTACAAGCTCGAGGCGTTAGAAGTTATTTTCGCTTATGGCTCGGTTAAGGATGATCGTAGCTTTCTAAACACCTTGGCGTATTATCCTGTTAGAGCAAGGTGCATGTGTAGCACCTGGCTTTAAACACAAATTCTACTCTATAATGGAGAGATATGTATTATAGTTAATGACTGAGATGCTATTGACGCTGATATGTGTATGTAATGTGATTGTTGGCGATTTTGAAGATTTTAATTAAACATATTTCCTACACATTAGGAAAATTAAAGGCACCACAAGTAATATCAAAGATTCCCACACCCTTAAACATTAATGTCCAGACAAAGTGTCTGCAACTTTCCAGACAGCAACTTCTCTATTACCACAGGTACTTGCAGCGGCGACCCTGTGGATTAATCAAGCAGCTAAACCGAATAATTTATACTTAGGTCGTAACTATGATTTTCTGTTAGTGTTGCAATATGTGACAGTAATATTCTTATATTGTGTTTTTTACTAAGACAAATGGCGTTCTTTCAGAAAAAGAAAAATTAGACTCATAATTGAAACATCCTAGAAATGCAGGTGGCATCTCATCAATAAATAAATGCAAAACGTTGAATTATCCTGCAGTTATAACCTGATCAAAACGAGTACTTTTACCGATTTTATGTTAATACCTTCGGACATTTTGTCAGCGTCAATGCTATGTGGGGTTCTATCTGAAGATTCGCCAGTTGGTGGGAGCAACTTGATCTACAAGAAAGTTTTACCTTAAGTTAGTTAATTTCCACAACCGGCATTTCTCTTCGTATTCTTATGTTTTTTCTTTTTTTTTTAATTTCATTTATGATTTCTATCTATGTCATTTAGCTTTCTGAATGTATTCATCAAAGCAGAATTTATCTTCTTTGCGTGTTCAGACGAATACACAGATTTATATTACGTACAATTAAGGAATCACGAATCTGTCTGAGTCAGAAAATCTTTAAGCGAAACTTGCGCAATCTACATAAAAGGATAAAAGAAGCAACGGACATAAAATGTAGAAGGATGAGTATAACTACAGTGAAATACTACAAGGCAGTATGACACACGGATAGCAAGATAAAGAATTGGGAGGAAGAGTATACCGGAATTGTTTAATGAAGGACATGGAGCTAAACCAGAATTGAATGAGGTAGAAGAGAAGCTAACCATTACCAAATGCGACGTAGCTAAGGCAGCCTAAAGGTTAAAAATAACTAAGGCCTTAACTGAACATGGATGTTCTTATAAATCTTTTTAATGGAAGCTAAGTGTCATGAGAATTGAGGAATACAGAACTACGAGTATCAGCTTAATGAATGTGTGTTGTACATGGGAGCATACACCCACAACTGGAGCAACATATTGGAGAAACTCAAATCCACTGGGTTCACAACGTCCACTACGACCTATTTCTTTGCTTTATGGACTTTGAAAAAGCTGTTGACTTGAAAAACTGCTCGAAATAATACAGTTGCCAGGAATAGATGATGGATATATACGTATATACAAGAAGCAACATTCTCTATCACTACGTAATAATAAAATCTGTCTTTAACTTTTTAATGGAAGCTCAATCCTTTCGTTTTTTAGGAATTATGTGAATGCACTGTAGAGAATATACTCTAGAGGCTATTGGGTTTCATGAATCAACTTTGAGAAGCAAGCTAAAGGCTGGCGTTGGAACAAATAAACTGGGACGGTTTTGGCAGTCTTCCCGATGAAAAACGAAGCTGAACTGGTTGAACATAGCAAACAACTTGATCGTCAGTTTTCGTAACTCTGTTACTTAGGTACCTACTGTTTGAGTATGCAGAAGACATAACATTACCCGCCGCTTTCCAATGGAAACAAAACTGGCTGGTAGAGACTTTACAAGAGCTTTCATGAAAAGAAATCGTTTTTCATTGAATAGATCAGGAAAGACAACTGTTGCCAGGACAAAGGTCTTCAATCGTGTGCAACTGACACATTAGTTTGACAACTTGGAGGCGTCCATGCTCATGTATGGGTTTACTCCAGTCATACTGTACAACGTGGATACAACTGGTGTACAAAATGTACCTAACAAAATACCGAAACATGTTGTTCCGACTGGGAAAAATGAAGTGGCAAATTCAGTGTCTGCAGAACAAAGAGAAATTGTGACTGTTGTAAGTGGAATGAGGGAGCTGGACACCATGTACACCGGTTCCTCATTTTCAGGAAGATATTGTTTTCAGATGGCGGACCAACGAGTAAGAAACTTAGGCCTAAGCTTACATCAGAACTCTCAAACTTCACTCTTCACAACAGTAGTTCAGATGCGACCTTCCTGTCTTTAGAAGAAGAATATGATGCTCTTGGTGGAGAGCTTCAACCTGACGACTTCGTTCTAGCAAAGTTTTACGAAAAGACTAAATATTCTTTTCGACCATACGTATCCAAAATCATTGCTTTGGATCCCTACCACAAATGCTGCGATGTCCTATGGTTCAAGAGGACACCCCTAAAATTGGGAGAGCAGAAGAAGGCTTTATTCAAAAAGGAGATGTCCTTGTGAAATTTTCGAAGGCAGTCGTAGGCATTTCTGTACGTTTTCAACACATGATATTTTTTGATAATGATCTGTCCATGATATTGCATCATTTATTAACAATCCCTCATTTTCTCTGTCGTATTCTCATGTTTGAGAAATCGCGATACTATAGTTCCGTGCATTTGGTTATGGTGTTTTTCCATGAGTGCCGATCTTGAGCATCCCTGAGCGTATTTTATAGTGGACATCCTGTTATGGATTTTACTTGATCAAGCTTTCTCGTCGGTGTTCTATTCTTCACGATTCGTTTCTCTAGACTATCTGTTTGTTTTCTAACTGTATGACCACAGTATTGCAGAATTCGTCGGTGACAAATCGTGGAGAGCTTGCCCGTCTCTCCTATTTCCTTCACAATGGATACATTGGTGCGTCTTTCTATCAACAATACACGCATCATTCTACGCCAGCACCATATCTCGAATGCATCTATTCTCTTTAAGTCTGATGCTTTGTTTGTCCACGTCTCTACCCGATACATAAAGATTGTAAAGATACGTGATTTAACTAGAGCTAGCTTAGTGTTTCTTGTCATCTGTTGGTCTTTCCATATAGTTGTCAGGTTGGTCATAGAGCTGCGAGCCATTGCGATGCGTCTTCTGATTCCTTTCTCGCATCCTACTTGGTTGTTTATAAGGGACCCTAGTTACATGAACTCATTGACACTTTCTATGTTATTTAGAAGTCGTCTTGGTTGCAGAGTTTGACGTCTCTCGACTATCATAAGTTTGGTCTTGTTTAAGTTTATTTCCAGACCCAAGTTTCTGCTTTCTCTATATAGTCACTTGCTCTAACATTTGTTGCATTTCGTTTTCGTCTCTCGCAAATATTGTTGAATCATCGGCGTATCAAAGGTTAGTGGCCTTTTTCCCGCCAATCGAGATGCCGCCTTTCAAATAATTCAGTGCGCGTCTCATTATATACTCTCTACATGCATTGAAGAGTCGGGGTAAGAGTGGGCAAACTTGTCACGCTCCCTTCTTTACTTTACGTATTGTTTCAGAGACGCACTACGTACATGATGTTACGTCGTACAGAAAACGGGAAAAGAAAAAGAACTTCTACAAGCCTTCGCAGAGATAAAGAGAAAAGGTAAATATCGCATACTTTAGGTATAGAGCGTAAGAGCTCCAGCTAAGCGTAAATTCTCCTAGTTCCGTAATATCAGAGAGTAGACAGGAAGAACGTCTGCTGAGTACCTCGATCCACACTATCGGGCTGCTCTCGGTTCCATCACAATTCACTCTCGCTCCGCTCAAATATTTATACATTGTTAGCAATGGGCACATTCACATTGTAGGTAACGCTCAAGCACAGGTCGTGCCCATTGCTAACAATGTATACAAAATTGAGCGGAGCGAGATCGAACCGAGAGCAGCCCGATAGTGTGGATCGAGCCTTATTCCGATTAGTAATATTGAAAGAAGATGTTATTTAGTCTTGAGAAACTAGTGTTCAGCGGCCTACAGCCATATTTGTTTGGAATTCTGGTTAACTTTTCACTTTTCACACTTCAAATTCCACGTTGTCTGGAAAATACTATATTGTGTAGTTTTGAAGAATTTATTTCAGCATCTATATTCTGAGAAGTTTTTCCTTACATGTTTGCAATGTTGTTGCCTATAATTTCAAATACATTTTTTATTAGTACAGTGTGCTTTCCTGTTTCTGCTTTGGGTAATATCGGAAGAACAGAAGTTATATAATTACAACAATTTTTGTAATTCGGATAGATCAAATTTTAAACCTGAGTGGAACGAACCCGTCTGATGGCAATCAAGCAATATGTATATCAGTGTGATGTAAAATGTAATACAAGAGTAAAGTGAGTGAATAATATTTTTTAAATGTATTACAGAAGGCAACTAAAGCTAGTTTTTTTTCAAAATTGCATGAATCCTTGGTTCAGTCTGAATTGAAGGCTAAAAAAATGAAGTGAAATAATTTACTTCAATTTGAAAGTTTAAAAACAGTAAATATTGATAAGGTTTAAGGCTCCACGTTTTTATATCTCAGATTAAACAGATTTAAATTGTATTTCCAAATTTAAGAAATACAGTTCAATGGGTTTAAAAATGCAAATAGCAGCACACGCATTCGTTCAGGAATTTTAAAATGTCACAACTGCAAGTTAGCAACCTTGCCTAATGCCAGCACGAATGACCTAGTAATACGAATTCACTGTAACATAAATGCATATATCACGGAAATAAGCTTGCTTAAGTGCTGACCGTTGTTATGACACTGTGTAGCGACCCAGTAACAATAAACACTTTGCACTTTGATATAATGCAATTTTAGCAGTAAGCAAATATATCTGTATATATAGACCAATATTTTTATAATAAAAACAATCGGCATTAAGTCTTTGATTCATTAGCATGAAGGTGCTACCCTTCCAAGCCTAATATTTTGAAGTGTGAGGCTGTGCTTCAGGGTACTTACCAAATTATAACGTCCGTCTGTGTGGCCCTATTTATTTTATTTTGGATATTTAAAATTATTTTCAGCTAGCTTCTGTATATTCACTTGACTAAAAATCAGAGCAGATTCCTTTTATCTAGATTGCTTATTCTGAATTTTGATGTTCCTATTTTAATTATGACAATTCTAAACTTCTGTCAAATGTTACCTCAAACTAGATTTTGAAAATTCAATCACAAATACTTTATCGTTACATTGATCATACGACAATCTGAAATAGTAAGCACTCCCTTTATTAAATTAATTCAGTATAATTTTTATTTTATATCAGTTCTTATATAATACCTGGATTCATTTACCTTTTATTGAACTTAGCACTCTCTTCTGCTGAAACCAATTCGTCCAACTCTGCAACTGATCACACCACAACTGCTCCTCTCAGAACCACGGTGAAGGCCTCCACTGACAACCAAACTGCCAAAGTGTTCAGAATCAGGATCCGAATTAACCCAACTAGTTTGCCCCAGGAATCAGCATACACAGCGACATCACAGCACAGACCCAAAGAGACACCAGTTGTAGTTTATTTTCTTTAATATTCAATCCAAATTACTCATTTGAAGTACGTTACAGCTCAGCACCAAGAATCCCGACCAGAACCAAGCTACCAGACCTCACTTGACAAGCCCCATAAATATGCTCACTCTGCCAATGACTTCATTGCGATTCTCTTCTCTTGTAAATCGTTCGTTGTAATCCAATTCAATCGATGCACATTGCCAAATGTAATCCCACAATAAACTTAATTCAGTATTTCTTTCTTTTTATTTGCTTTTGTAGATTAGAACTGCATTAGTTTTGTATTCTCTCCATATTCTTTATCTTCCTCCATTTAGTCTGCCCACCTTCTTACTTTTAACATTTCATTTTATTTCTTTTACACCACGCTAATTTTATCTTAAACTCCAACCCTTTCATATACCAAACATGTTTTATAAACTTAAAAAAAAATGTTTATCTATTAATTTCTAATTACACAATTCTGTTACGTCTTTTCGTTTAAACATTTTATATATAAATAAAACCATTTCTTTAGCGATCTAGCTTATGTTTCAATCCAACACACTATAAAATCTTTATTATTTGTTTACTACCTACTACGTTCAATAGTCGATTTCTAAAAAGTAGTTGTCACCAATTTCCAAATTCATTTTAGATATTAAATTAAGTTAGAATCCTTGTGTTTCTCAATCAGTTTAATTTTATTAAATTATAAATTCTGTTTTCATTCTTTACTAAATGCATCTTAATAATTTTAATATGCAATTCACATCTAAATTGATCTTTATAATTTTTAATTACTTAGCCTTTTAACCCTATTAATCAGATTTTTAGACCCCTGTACCAATATCATAACATATTCTTCAAATTTAAAATAATAAAATAATACAATTATTTTATTATTTCTAAAATTTTCTTTTAAACAATATTAATTTTGAAATTCTTTTAACATAAACAAGCAGTAATAACCTTTACCTCTGTTAAACAGCTTAATAATAATTAAAATTATTTATTCAAAATAAAACATTAACAAATGTATTTAGTTACAAGTAAGAACATTCAAAAATTCTGTTCGGTATTATTTATAAAAGGTCCCGGGTGGTGTATCTTGAACAAGCGTCCACGTTCGATCAGTAGAGTTAAGCAACGCTCTTTCTGGTCAGAACTTGGATGGGAGTTTCATGGTTGCTTCTCTCGGCCTCGCGATACGGCTGTCACGGAAATAGTTGGTCCCAGATGTCATAATAACATCATGACAGTCGTTAGTGGGGTTGGAAATCCCCATAAAATATATAGCGACGCCTATAATTGGCCTAATGGTTGTTGGCTGAGTATCAAAATAAAATAAAATGAAAAATAAAATAAAATAAAAGAACTTCATTTTACTTTATGTTTTAACATTCTTCTTCTTTTAAGTTTCTCCTGCTCTTTTAATGCAAAAGGAATTGTATACGTTTTACTATATAACCTTTATTCCTATCTACTACAATGTTTTATGAATGTACTTTGTCACTTGACCTTCTTTTTCATTAATAATATTAATATTTATGTTATTTATTTCTTCTATCCAGATTTTAAAATGTAAATTCATCTTTACCAATATTCTTTTCATTCAACAATATTTGTGTTTCAGTATGATTAATTATTAAATTATTATTACATAATCTTATTATTATACCATACTGTATTTTATTACAGTCATTCTATTTTATATTCTCTCCAGCACTTACTGGTTTGGCAACAATCTTCTTCTTGACAGCTTCTATTGGGTTCTGTCCAGGATATTATTTGTATCCTCTCCGGCACTTTCTGCACGGCAACAATGTATTTTACCTTATTGCTGATTATAAATAATTTCTCATTACAAGATTCACATTTAAAAGAATCAGTAAGAATTCTAACAACGTATTAATGTTCCATCTAAATTGATCTTAATGATTTTTAATTACTATAAGCTTTTAATCCTATTAATCTGATTTTTAGACCCCTGTACCAATATCATAACAATATATTATATTGATTCTCCATACGATTGATATAGGTTCAGCTAAACGGAGCATTTGAGACTTCTCTTACAGATATATCAGATGTATTAGTATTGTAAATAATTGTTACACCTTGTTACACCTTCTCTATGTTATTGAAATTAGTTTTTGAAGATTGAATTAAAAATGCATTGCTAGTGGGAGAACCCTCTGCACGCAATAAACTGAAAAGGCCCCGTAGCTCAGCGTGAGGGTAAGCCTTAAACTAAAATATCAAAATAATTGTGCCTGCAAAGATACGTCGACAAATTCGTGTTATTTTTATAGGAACCGCCTGTTATTCGTCTGCCGACGATGTAATGGAACCAGGAAAACGGCGCTCGGCAAGTGGAGATGTGTGTGTGCTCAGCTCTTGATTTGGACCTATATTGTTTCGTAGTCTCTGAAAGCTTAAATGACACCTGCATTACTCCATTAATAAAACTTATAACCAGCTTCGTTTTGTGCAGTGAATCAACGGCAGAAGAAGGTCGACCGAAGAACGATGGCTGGTTAGCTGTCAAAATATACACTAGGTTTAAATATGTATATCCGATCGCTTTTCCAAACAGCTACATTTACGGGACAATAACGCTCACATCTTGCACAAACTGGCCACCTATTGCTCTACTATTAGTTGATCGAAACGAGTTTTTCTTTGTGCATAAGAAGTAGTGGCGGGGTCATATAGCATCACTTCAAAATATTCTGACAAAGATTTATAATGAACCAATTTATTTAGTTCGTGTATTAACAGGATTAGGTATGCGAACCAATGTTTAAAGAATTAATCAACATCACTCTAACATTTCTATATTAGAATTAGCTTTTGTTGATTTCAGGGTGTGTTAACCCCTGAACAGCCTTTAACTTTTTATAGATATTAATGATACAAGTTTGATTATAATCATCTTAACAAAACGATTTTGATTGCCAAAACGAGGCGGCGAGCTGAGTTCTGCGGCAATCAAACGAGTTCTGTTAAGTGCCATAAGCAAACGTGTCTGTTTCAATATCTTATCTTCATCAATAAATTCTGGTTCAATGTATCCTTTGATTTGTAAAAATAAGTACGGTAATAAATATTACCGCACTGAGTGCGTAGCGTTAATGTGTTTGAAAGTTTTAAATTTGTAATTAGCTAATTATTTCAGTATTGCATTATTTTCCTTTGGGCCTCATTTTACAACTATATTTTTCTGAAAACTATCACTTATAAGTCGAAAATCGAAAACATCATGTTTCTAGATTTACCTAGATCTCAAACTGCGAAACTGCAACTTTTAAATGGATGCCTTAATTAAAATGGTGACGACTATGAAAAGTTTTCAAGGTAGAGCCGCACTAGAAAGGTAATTACGCTCAGGTTTTTAACGAAAACGTAAGAAAAGAAAAGGGGTACGCGAATCCCCGTAGGTGAAGTTTTAACGGTCCCAGCCCTCCAAATTTTTCAGTCTTTTAGTCGAGTGTGCATAATTTTCCAAGAAAGCTGATGATAACGTCGCTCCTAATCCATAAATATATACGACCACGAACATCTGTGTAAATTCGACACTCCGGCTCTAGCAGACCAGTTAACCCTACAGTTTTTACCACGATCTTGATTTACACTTCCAAACTTGTACAAATACCCTAAACAAATAAAGACACTCCCTTATTTTGAAATATGGCGCCATATTGAGACGGTGTCGCTTACATGTTCGAGGGCCCGTCGCTGCTATGAATACAATGATTCTGTTATACGACGAAGTGGTGAAATGAGATACTCCCAAGTAAAGAGGCAATGGCAAGCAAAAAATTAAAGAAAATGGGGCCCAGGCTTCTCCTGAACGTGGAATGAGGTGCATTTGTCTACAGTTGCGAGCGGCTTTAACAAACACCTTTTATTTGGCGTTGACACATTTACTGGGAACCGTCGCTTTGTAGATCCAGAAATTATATGACCGTGTTAATAGGCAGTTGAAATTTTAGAGGGCTAAAAATAAAGGGTTTCTGGGAATCGAAATGTGTCTTCTGTATAATTGATGGAGGACTGTTAAAGTTGTGGTACTAAAAATTGCTGGCTTTGATGACACGTAGAACAAATGGGTTTTAGCTTATAATACCACACCCCAATCGGATTGCATTTTTAAACAAACGGAAAGGAAATGTATTTATCAAGAAATTAATTGCAAGTCATACAAACTGCACCTTTCTAGATATTGATCAAGGCATTATACAATAAAAATTCCATTTTCTAAGGGAGGGTATTGATCGCGCCCTTTCCGCCAGAGGAATAAAAACAATCGTTTGTCACTAATGGTGAGACGATGATTCAAGGAAGCGTTCGGTTCATAACTCCTGGTTTCGGTGTCGCGAGCGTCAAACGTTAAGAGTTATGGATTTGGAGGTCTAGAAAACAATGGCCTCGAAGCTGCATTAGTTAAGGTAGGTGTCTGGTGCTAAACCGCCGGTTTAATTATTCCTCCCAATGGATTCGCAATACTGTAGAGCACACGTTTCATCTAGTCGCGTCCTGTCCCGCATTTAATTAATTTCGCTGAAAATCTAATTATTTAATTCGTTAGATGTTCGAACAAGGGCGTTTTCTAATTCTACAGATGAAATGTTAGTGAGATTAATCTCGAGGGTCGACGAGGGACTATGGGGGCGAAGCCTGATTTCTGGTTATATAAAATGATATCGTAATGAAAGTATCACAGTACCATTAATTAATTGGAGTAACGAACATGCACAGCATAAAGGACACACTTTACTATATGTAGGATGATCAAGCGATTAGTTCATAACTATCAAGATTAGTTTTTCGTATAGTTCTAAACTTTAATTTATTTTGTATTGTTCACAAGGAAATTTGAAAATATAAAAAAGTGGGAAATTAAATGCAATGCTAGTGGCTAAAACTAGAAATACCACAAAATCACGATAGGTGGCATAGAAATAGGGATAAAATAGTTTTACTATGTAATCCTTTCGCGCTGATTTTGTTTTTTTTTTAGTATATTTAAAACGTTTATTTTAAGTTATGATGTAACTATTGCTCCCAGGAAAATTTTTCAGATAAATATTTTCAGATATTTGTAATCTGCATATCGCCATCACTTTATTCAGACATGAGCCCGTTGAGTCCGTTGCTTGATCACGCAATGCGTGGCGCCATGCAGCTCGAGTTTACGACGCAGTTATAATTTCTCTCACTGTTCTTGACCCAGTCAATTTTCTCGAGGGAGGCTCAAAAACCATATAAAAGCACGAACTCCGGCCAGGAGATGCAATCGGGAGGTCATGGGTTCGATTCCCGCGGCCGTCTTCTCTGATTCAGGTTTTTAGGAGGTTTTCCTAAGTCAGCCTTCTCTGAGGCGAATGCAGGGGCAGTAGTTCTCCACTTTTCCTGACCGTTCTTCCACCCTTCTCTTCTCTCGCCCACCCTATAATTCTCATTCTAGACTGAATATGGAAGCAAGGTCCCCACAGCAGCCCGCCTCCAGATGGAAGAATCAGAACTGCCTTAAAAGCTTTACTCAACCTTTACCAGGAGAAGAAGCTTGCAAACTCCGCCTCACCTAGTCCGAACCTGCTCCTAAACCAGAGGAACCTGTCCTGATCACGCACCGGCTCTGGCTCATTGACTTTCCTAATTACCACCTAACCCTGCCGTAAGATGTAGCTGACGCAGTCTCAGTGCACTTGCTATATTTTCTTGAATTCCAGTACAGAACCTACGCTTCTAACACCCCAAGGACAGCCCGTAGCATCTAGGTAACGCCGTCTCGGTGCACTAGGTTCATTTTCCCGACATCCCCGTGCCCAACCTTCGCTCCTGAAAATCTTCGCAAATCGTGGTATCACAGTAAGGGCCGTCTTGGTGCACTACATCCTTACCTTCCTGAAAGTCCCCGTATGCAAGCATTGCTAGTTAGAACTTTGAATTCCGCGGTAGTGCTAGCCCAGCATATGCCATCTTCCCCGAAGGCCTCTTTGTATATGCATCTCCCGTCCTGAAAACAAATGTATACAACCCTGTTCTCGGGCTAATTAACCTCTTCTATAAATTCACACATAAACCCTTAAGACACAAATTTTAAGCACAATTAATTCGTTTCTGATTTCAGCATAAAGGCGGCCATCTTGAACCCACCGCAAACGAGGCTGATCCGGGCAACGCCACCTGCCGACAAATAGAAGCTTTCCGAGCGAGGCCAGGCGCTAGCAAGCCAAGAAAACCGTTTATAAATTTGGAAAGTTAATTAAATACTGTACAAGCACATTGTGTTGTGACAATTATTTTTGAGAATTATTTTGAGTTGTAAACTTATAATCAATAGATATTTTATGTTGATTACTTTATTTGTATGTAGTCCACGGACCTCGGCATAAGCTATTTACGGCATCAAACACAAGGAGGAAAAGCAGAATAAACCACCTCGTTGCGTTACAATGGCTTGGGGATTTTTTGACTTAGAGATTTCGAAAATAAAGCTTTGGGATACACATGTTCCATCCAGTGTGTAACTTTCCCATAGAAATTCCATCAAGATAATATTTCTCGACGATGCGAAATATGATACATCCTCAGCTCCGAGATTTGGACCTACCTTGCTGTGTGATCTCGGAAATAGCTTCTCCGACGTGGAACTGCATTGCGCTTGACAAATGGAAAGCATACAGTAAATTTCAAATACTGTATTAAGATAATATTGATAAAAGTACATTTAAACGGCCCAGCCTTGCAGCTGTAATTGCAACAAAGGAAGGTAACATATGAAATTCTTCAGAATTTTACCTGCTTCTTGAGACCTCACGTCACGCGAAAAGAAAAACCTACACATATGTTTGTCTGAGTAAAAAATACAGAGAGATAAACAATATTGATACATTGGTGAAGTGCCCTTAAGGAATTATTGCACTTCCACCGGGGATACGCCTTTGTTCCTCCACTTTCGTCGCAAATCTACTAATCCCATCTTCGAATTTCGCTAATACGGCCGTGTGCCGTGTCTTCAGCGTATTTCAAGTTGTTAATTTTCATTACATTTTTTGATACGCCATCTTTCCATTGTTCTCGTACTTTTACATCTTATATTATCTGTCAGTGTTAAATAGCTGGGGCGAGAGTATGTAACCTAGTCTTACTCCACTCTATAGATGAAATGTTGCAGGAATTCTTACTGTTGCAAAGCTTCAGTACAGCTTATGAATTAGGGACACCACAGGTTTCCAATTTTGCATTTTGCTATAGCGAAGGCTTAATGATAATCGATAAAGCATACGTAGATAGGAATGTTAAGCTCCCTTCTTTTCTCAATGATTTGTCGTACAAAAGTTCAATATTGGTTCACCAGTTTTTATACCCTTCACGAAACCAATCTGTGGGAAGGTGTAAAATTTTAATTTTTTATTTATCACATGTAACATGTTATCGATCAAGGACATTGTTCTGTAGTTTTCTCAATTCGTGGGAGAGACTTTCTTGTGCATTTGTCGTTCATTCTTGTGGCCAGGTTCTTGAGCGCCATACCCTATTAACTAATTTATTTGGAATGATACATCTTGCTCACTTATTGCGCACAATATTTCGGAAGTTAGGGCTTGGTTGTTTATCTTTTTTTAGTGTTAACCATGCTGCATTTATTTCATTGAGCATTTGTTGGAATGATTAGAAATCCGTAGCAGCTTAATGTTTTCGAAAATGTTTTTAGGTTGATGAGTTGTGACCTTTTTCAAATTTTAGAACTCCCACAGTATTTTAGTTCCGGTGGCGGTCGCGACTATGAAATGCTCGACACCCTAAATTCCGTTTTACAGGACCGGATAACACCTTGAGTAGACAAACTGCTTGGCGGACTTTCGCCACGGGCGCTAGTCATGGCTCATCATGTTTATTTCGGCTGGCAGGACTAATTCCATGTGGAGAAAGTTCGCGTTTGAAGAAACAAGCAACGGAGATGAAAACATGAACTTGGCGCTCTTGCCGTACGTGTTATACGCGTGCGATTCCAGTAAAGTTATTTAGTGCTACGTCGTTATTTAATAGGTCTTCACCGGAGTGATAATAAAACCTTCGATTTACTGAAATGCGTTTATTGATTCCACCGAACGAGCAACGAACAACTGAGTATCTCAGCTTTTCGTACACACAAAATAATACGTTCTCAGTCACGCTCGTGTTTCAGGTCAGAAAGCTAGTATTTCTGACGTCCTGGCGACTATCTTCGACGGTCTTTCGTGGTCCAGGTCAAAATTGCTGTATTTCTGCCATCACGACGAACATATTTGAGAATTACTCGTGCCCTAGATTTAGAGAAAGCTTTCCTAATCACAACTTCAAGCAGCAGGCTTGCTGTGCTTGCAAGCTGGGATTGCCAACGACAATGTTAAGGGGATTGTTGTTAGAAATATTACCAGTCTTTCCTGAATAGCTTCTACAGAGCTTTTAGTTAACATTAACAGGTCAATGTTTAGGTAAGTGCGCAGCGTTACCAACTTCAACCATTTCTTTTCCGAGGTGAAGATAAAATCCAGTGGCGCCCGTATAATAATCATTACCTACTGTCGACGTCCTACTAAATTGATTTAGATAAAAACACCCTCGTTTTCAAAATAGAACCGCGTCCGTGCTTCTTTGTAGAGAGCTGGAGGCACTTTTGGTTTAGTAACTCGTCGTTAATTCATTTTCGCTTCGAACAGAGTTGTTACTTGTTGTTCGATGTCGCTGCAGATTGATTTGTAATAGGAGTTTCTTCCTTCTTACATGGTCAGTCGTGATTGTACACAGCCTTTCTTCGATTAGTGCCTTTGTTTATGTCTTATGGGTTTGTCTGACTTTTAGTAATAGCTTTATTTATGCTTGTTCTTATCTTCCAGTGTATCCATAATACACAAAAGGAGAAAGACGCGAAATGTAGTGAGCTTTGAACCACAACACAAGCGAGACAAGAAACAAAGAAGCACAGATGAGCATCGATAAAGAATTTTAGAATATTACGTGGGGGGGGAGCGAAAATATTGATAAAGAACAGGAAGAAGTGGACAGAAGTGACAGCAGGAATAGTACATTCAACTTCAAATGCGTAGGATTAGTGATTATGTTGATGTAACACCAACATTGGATAGCACATTCAATACGATAGCAATAGAAATGATGATTGCCTACACGATGTACATAGTATAGGAGCTTTGAAATTTAATTTTGAGTCGACTTAGCTAAAACACTTTAGACATTTTAAACGTGTGGGTTAGTTTTCATGTTTAAGGCAAAATGAAGTTTTTCAAATGCTGTACCATTGCGAGAATATTAAATATCCAAGTTTCTGCAAACATTTCATAGCATCTACTAACCCAACCACCTGCTTAAGCACTACATCTATAACCTGAGAGCGTTTCAATTCTCGCCAACACAAAGACTGCCTCGACACGACATAAAAAGAAAAAAACTGTGGCAATTAAATTAAACAGTCCAAATCCGACGCATTCATTTTGCAAATGCAGAAACTCTTCAGTGTCACTATCTTGCACCCCGGTAACTAAGAACTTGGGGAATTGACCGAGCAAGTTCGTCTAGATAAAGCAATTACAATTAGCGAAGACTCGAGCTGAAAGGCGAATACTTGGTGCTCTAATGACGGGGAACTAATTTGGCTGCCGGATTAATATGCACTGTGAAACTTTTCAATTTGTGTTAACATTCAGTAGACGGTTGATTGTGCATTGGTGCATCGAAAAACGCATAAGGTTCATTACTATGAGCTTTTTTACGTTGCACCCATAAAAGGAAAAATTTAAGGCAACGAAATAAAATGGCGGGCTTTTACTTGAGCAATTAAAAATTTAATCTCGGATGAGTGACGGAAAATCTGACTGAAGCCGGCGAAATGAAAAACGCGATAAGCGGGAAATTAAACGCCAATTTAATCTGGGAATAAATCCTTCACAATTCCACTCCGGGACATAATGAAGTTGAACTGCAACAAAGTCGCATTTGCGGCCCAAAACTGTTACCAGAAGGCGGTTGTGCCCCACGACCTCCACGCAACCGTTGTTTGCCAGCCTCCCCGGCTGAAGGCAAACTCGGCTTTCATCCACTACACCTGCTTTCAATTAGCGGATCCATTAATTAGTATAATGCATTATGAACGGAACTTGACGCAATAATGGGATAGATTAAATTACCCTTTTGTTCCGCTGTAATTTAAACCATAACAGAACGAAAGGGCGTGGGTTGACAGAGTGACTTAAAAAATACCATAACTTCATCTTGCCTGAGATTTGGTAAGAAAACAAAATCTTTACAGTACAAGAACTGGGAAGATCAGCTAAAATGATTATGAAAATTTCCATAATATTTTGATTGTAAACTGAAAGTTAAGTGAACCGTTTAATCCCATTAAGCGATATCTGCAAAATAAGCAAATTTATGTAGACGTTTAAGAAAAAAGAAGATTATTGGTATTCAGAAGTTTCAAAGTTTAGCGGTAATAGTGAAGCATTATCTTTTATATGACTTTTGTATAATGACCGTTAACCAGTCAACAATCAGCTTGTTTAAAACTGCCGTTCAAAAGTTTAAGAACAGAATGAGATTAGTTCTAATGGCCCTCATTTATCAGACGATTTCATACACTGAAATGATCTGCTCCGATCTACAGAAACGTTCAAATATGTAAGTTCTTTCCGTGAACGTGGTAACCAACCGCAGTTTTTTTTAAGAATTAAGCCAAGCACAAATATGGAATTATAGCGTTATTAACAAGCACATTGAACATTTAAACCTATTTGTAACAATACCATCTGTGAAATAAGTCACACGGAGGAATTCATTCGAAATTTCCACATATCCGTCATCAAAGAAAAGCTTCGTAAAAAACAAATATCAACCAACCTTTTCTAAAAGTTTACAAAACATACTTCGGAGATGTTACAGTGATATAATACGAATCTACTTTTACAGCGAATAGCTGTCATTTAGTACTTAATCATTTACAATTAGCCAAAATACAAATATGGGAAGAATGATTCTACGGAAAAAGCTCTAAGTTAGTTGATTTGGTTAAGGTATAGTCGAGATCTGAGTCTGCATCTTCAATATAAAAAAAATTGTATCGCAATTGTGCTAAATCAATAGGTTATTATGATAATATAAAGTGACATTGCTATACATGAATTATTAACAATAACGTTCAAACAGTTAAGCCTTACTTAACTGGTATGGTGCTGCTTTGTTGTCAAACATTATTCATAAATGCTACAGTAGTAGGTGGGATAATAAAGAAAGTAAAATTTTAGGAAGCCAAGAACATATTAAATCCCAGAAGCATTATTGGAAACAAACACTATTGGTTCCAAGATTGCGGGCACAAATTAATCAACCTCTGCACTTCCAAGCCCAAGAATACATGAAGATACTATTGCGAATTTGAACAACATTAGCGTTTCAGTTTGAAGTACATACTAAATCCAATTAAATACACCCATAAACTATAAATAGGATTCGAGCTTTCACAGCAAACACAAAAGGCGCCCGGAATCGATTAGGGAAAGCACATAAAGCCCTAATGAAAATGAGCATCACCTACAATTTAAAAAGTATTTAATAAAATGATCCGTGGACTCTGTAACGTGACAAATCCTCATCGCATGCACGTAATCAATAAAAGGTTCGCTTTACCGCATTCAAAAGCAACCACTTCACTCAACCATACATATGACAATGAATTGCCCGTTTAGCATTCGTGATATATAGAAAAATACCGTAAAAAACAAAGCAAATTGTAAATTACAATGATTTATAGTATACAATAAGGTACCTCTATGAACATGTAACTCAAAAAGCTAATCACTTCAGTGGAAGCGAGAAACGCAAGGATGGTGGCTTCGACCCCGGGTAAAAAAAAGTTGAGTAAAATATTTCTGATCTGAATTCACTAACCACGTGCGTCAGAAGACAGAAAGAGTCGCTATCGAATTAGAAAGAATCCGTTGTTAGAGGACACCATTAATAGATCGATCAACACTCGAAGTCCGCTTAAAGGTCATCAAAGCTAACGTCAAGAAAATTTTCTCTAAAATTTTAAGCTGAATTCAAAAATGTAATAATATTTAAAATAAGAGTTAATAAAAAAGAAAAAAAACACAAGAAACCCATTTTAGAGGTATTCATCATCTACCCCATATCAATACACATTAAAAATGTAAAGTTTAAAAAAAATCGTTAGAGCCGTTTTTGAAAAAATCGAAACAAACTGAAAAAATATTCTGTTCACAGGCAGACCCACACATAGACACAGACAGGCCCACACATAGACACAGACAGACACACACGCAGGCAGACAGACAAAAACATGTTTTTTGGGTTCAGGGTACTCTAAAACGTGAAGATCTGTTGAAAACTCAATTTAGACTTTTTGGGGTGAATCCAATACTTCTATTATTGTACAAGAAAGTAATAACAACAATTTTGCAATAGGTCAGCAACAACGCCGACTTTAGAATTGTGCAAATGCACGACACTAGTAATGAAGACATCAAGATACTGTTTTATATTACTGTAAAGTGTGGTGAAGCTATTCACCACATTTATAGCGCCCACGAGAAAACTATTGATGCTATGACACTTTGGTTATGCTAGCTAGTATGAAAATAATGCATCTTTCCTACGTTCAGAGCTGTTGATATCTTCGTAAAAAAATACCCACCTACATGCTTATATGTGTGAATGGCTTTCTCGGTTGATAATGCATGACCAGGACGTTTGGCAGTCTGACAAAGCGCTCACTAATGTTATCCTCTTCCATCATATCAGTTTGTCAGAAGTAAGCGAGCTAACGGGTGTTCATTAATTATTCCGGTCAAGTTGCCTTTGAAATATTTATTGTTGGAATAATATGTTGGTGGCACTGTAGGTCAATATGACAAGAGCTCACAATTATGTCAAATTCGAGGTTAGCAGGTTAGGTTTTGCGTGAGTTTGTGTCAAACTTAGGGAAAATCTAACCTGCTAACCATAATTGTGAGCTCTTGTCATATTATTCATACAACAAATATTTCAAAGGCAACTTGACCGGAATAATTAATGAACACCCGTTATTTATCCTGTAAACGAGACCAGTGGCCGCTTCCTATAAGGACTGAAGGAGCCATGGTTTTACTTCATGAATATTATGTAGCTGTACGATAAATGTTGTTCTTCTACTCCCACATGTAAATATTTCATTTTCTTCACAATCCACAGAATGGATAGTTAGGCAATAGTAGTTAACTGAACGAATATGATTTCATATCCACACACGGACGGATATGAAATCCACCAAACACAAACCACGTTAGTCGTGGTTACCTAGGCAACCTTCATTTATTGTTTGTTTTGTTATGGGCACGCCCTGCTGAATTGTGAGTAGCAAACGTTTGTGACGTTTGTCAAACAATTCAGCAGGCCGTGGTTATGGGCAAGGTAACATGTCGATAAGCGTCAATAATAGTTAAAAATGAGTGATTCTGTAACGCTTCTCTACGATTTTAAATGCAAATTAGTCATAATCAAATATTATGGGCATTTAAATTTTGCATTTTGCAACTATATAAAAGTTCCAGTCAGCTCGAGACTTCAAGTTCGTCGTTTGCCCTACCGCCGTGATGCCCGCAGGAGCGACGACAACGTATAAAATGAAATTTCTCACGGGCCTGAGCAAGAGAATTTCCGAGATTTTATTCCGTTAAAGCGAACTTCGCTTCTCCAGGCCGATCCCGCTGCCCCAGCTGAGGAAGGGCTTCGCTTCTACCTCACCTGGTTCCCAAGAATTTTCCGAGAATTGCCCCGGTACCCGACCTGACCTCCAGCAGGCGAGAGCTCTGCTCTCCGCCTAGCGTGAGCACCAGAAATATTCGAGTACCTAAATCTCGAACCAGTTTCCCGAAATCCCAATGTCCGTTTAATTTTAAATAGCTCAGTCGTATGAACATCGGAGTACGCTAGTTTGAATAATTTACCATATCCGAGATCCCAATGTTCGATTAATTTCAAATAGCATACGACTGAGCATCGGACTACGCTAATTTGAATAACTTTATATATCCGAGACCTCTGTGACCGCTTAATTTCAAATATCGTACGACTGAGGATTGGAGTTCGCTAATTTGAATAACTTAACATTCTCAAAACCCCCTGCATCTACTTGGTTTAAAATCACGCACACCTGAGTATCGAAGTGCAATATTTCAGACTAATTAAAAGCGCTATAGCTCATCTAACGTCTTAGTTAAAAATAACGTACATTTGAGTGCGCTATTTTCAAATCTTTCCAAGCCCGGCTGTATTTCCACCGGCCAGCGACCACTAAACCCTTTTTGGCCCCAAAACTCGGCCTGAATTTCCCGGAAAAATATGCGATTCCCTCGGGCCTAATAAAACTACGTACTTTCCCTGTAGGAATCAATTTGCTCATCTTGGAAGTTCACCTTGGCACGCGCTCCGAGGCCGATAAGTGCGCGAAACAATTTGACCCCTGGCACAAGGTCGGAGTTATCACCGTAGCTTATCAGAACGTGACCCGGACGTCCACCTGCACGTATAATATACATATGATAACGAGATCATAGAGTCAGTTAACCATAATTATTCATCTTGTTCACAATAGTTCAAGCTGTCAATAATTCGATTATTGTGTTACAGTTCTACCAACGTTAGCCCAAATCACCTGTTGATTACAGCGACCGCCCAAGGCGAGGATCCCGGAGGAACTTACAGGCAATTGAGGTTGCCTACCTTCCCAACACCAAACTCGAGAATTACGTCAAATAGAATTGTCTTTGTACATAGTTATGAATATTATTTACTTAATTATTTTCCAAATGTACACAGTGTCGAATAAATGTAATTTCTGTTATTTGGAATTCTTTAAATCAATCAAGGTATAAATAAATCGGACCTGGGCCCAGTCAGAGGCTACCATTTATAAGGGCACAATTAATTAATGCTAATGTTAAATAAATATACCAGCAGCATTACAATTCTAGTGACGAATCGATTAACGGTACTCCGCCAGATATTCGTTCAGCGGTTAATGAAACGTACGACACGTTACTATCCCAGAAATATGAGTGTAAATACGAATTTACTTACAAGACGTTCGATAAGATTCTAAAAATCCATTGTTCGCATTTCTTTCTAGGTCGAAGAAAAAAATATACTGTACAACTCGAGTAGAATGTCCAAATCGTCACTATACACTTCAGCCGAAGTGTAACCGCGTGGTAGACCATATTTTATAGAGTTACCGATAAATAAATCGCTTTATAGTTTATTCAGGTGTGATTGTGGTTTTGTGCAATTTCTTTGGTTTTAATTTTGCACGTTTAGTTTGATTAAGAAGAGTAATAACTATTAAAGCCCCGCAACTGGAGGTTACGCAGTTCATACTGAACTGGTCCCTCTGATTCTGAATAATGGTGGAACGGATTTTGATATTAACTTACAATTTACGAACTAGGTAATATTTTTATAATATTTGGTGCCAGTAATCTAGCGGAATCTTTATTATTAAAGGATGTTCATGTGATAACAGAAATTCGTAATTTCTGGTTTATAAGACAGGCTATCAGATAGCATTCACTGCCTGGTTTCAATAGTCCTACATTTACTAAAATATTGAGATATATGTATAAATTATAACAAATGAGTAGGAAAATCATTAATTTCAGAGTCAAATTTAGAGTCAGCAGGAATCCAAGCACAAACCATTCGAATTTCCGATATTATCTAAATCGAATCCCGGACAATCCGTAATTAATTATGATATACGGCACGTCCGCCTCGCTCTTAAAAACGTCAAAAATCTGTTCCGTTGTGTCGATTCCTTGATATTCTTTCACATTGTGCCCTGATTAGAACCATCAATAACAAGCTGATGGCCAGTCGGTCGTGCATCAGGGACATGATTGCCGTTCCAGGGCGCGGGGTGGAACCTGCTAATGATAACACATGGATCCCTGCCGCATGTGCACAAAACTCGCGCTCCAATGAATATTTACGATTGTTCGAACCAACCCTAATGAAACTGAAAATTCGGGATTACCTGCGAAAACAAGATTCCTGCATACGCGCGCTTTTGATTGTGTTTTTGGAATTAAATTAACTGGGCGTGCGCGGCTGTGATAACAACTTGCTCTGTTTTGTTTCTGTATTACCGTCAACGATTAACCGTCGGCATCGTTGGGAAGGACAGAAAGCCGCAACATGTAAATTCAAATTAAATCTTTAAAGTGATTAGTTTAACACTTTTCAATTTTTTATTAACTTTGTAATTGCTGTAAAATTGGCTAATTACTTTTAAGGAGTGCAATCAAGTATAATTTTTGTTATTAAGAGGCCATTTCTGCTGCCTTTGTTTTATTTTGTTCTAGTTTTGTCATAATCTAGGTTTTACCAGCATAGTATCATTGGAGGCGATTGGGAATACTGACCGTTTTGCGGTTATACGCTTTTACTATAACTACTTATCAATCATTAACTTGCGTTACTAAATTTTTATACGTTGGTTATTCCATTTCTTGATAACACTAGTATTAGGACAGAAAATAAATATTTTAAATAAACAGTAGAGTTGCGGTTACAATATACAGAGATGGACAAAAGTATGGAAACACTTATATATATCCTACATTCTTGAAGATACCTATAGTATTTATTACTCTAAGTAAAACGGAGGCATCTCTATTGTAATATGACTTCTCGTTTAACCGGAATTTGCATATAACTTAAAATTTTTAAATGGAACAACCTGTATATTGCTTAGTATTTGGAGAAGGAATTTGGTTGCTAATTCAAAAATTATTAGTTCTGTACATTGAGCTTTTCCATCTGTGACGTTATCCTAACGCAAATCTAATTAAGAGGCACAATTAATTAATTTATATGTGCGCATAGCTAATTTACTGTCACATTTGGTGTCTTTGAAGTTCAACTTGTTGATAATATTTTACACCTATGTCAAAACCTTTGATAATCTTAAGGTTTAGGCAACATTCCTGTACAAAAATATTGATAACGCCCGTAGTCCAGCGCCGCTTATCTCATGACTTCATTCTCTCATTCAATGTTAATTTACAAGATAACGCCGAGTATAAATACAAGCAGTTTCGCCACTATAGAAAACGGATGGACAGAACCTCACCCGGCAGCGTGACTTGAGTACTTCCTGCTCGCTCGGAGGCGAACTCACGCTCTCCCAAATTGACGCCGTTCCCGCTGTTACGGACTTATTTTCTAAGCTCCGGATGGCAACCAATTCTTACGTGTCAAATTTAAACCTTGAAGGAAAGCTTTGTTAGATTACACTTTGTCTCGAAGTTTCCACCCCTAGGTGCGTTGTCGATGCTGTAGTCCGTGTCAACTGTACCCTTTCTGTGTGGCCGGTTATCGGACCGCAAAACAATATTCCTCCCCTGTAATGCCCGGATCATGCAACTGCACTGCCGAAACAGAACAGAGCTTGGTCCTGTAGCCATTTCCTTCGAATCGAGCTGCAGAAAGCGACTTACCTGGTCAATAGGTTTTTTGCAACTTCAGGCACTAAAACCAACCCGTTAAACGTTTATATTTTACCCTGGGGTTGTTTTGGGACGCTTAAAAGTTGCACCGCAGTCCCGCACAGTTTATAAACTAAATTTGTCAAATAATGCAGTTTTGTCCTATTACAGAAATCTGCCTTCTATTCCGACCAGGCCGATGAAGTAGATCCCAACGCCCTATCCATGTCAAGAATTCACCAAGAATTGGACAGTTTTGTCAAATTGGTTGCCTACCTGCCAGGACCACAGAATCGATTTATTTAGAAATCTTGTAAATCCATTGTACAAAGTTTACAGAATTTTAATTTATGTATTTAGCAGAATAATAGACTTATTTTATGTTCTCTCTCGAATGTATGAACGGACCCTGACCACTACAGCTACCCACTTAAAAATAGCAAGTAATCTGGCTTTTACGTCTTGGAAAAATTATAAGTGATCATTCACTTGGGTAGTCTAAAATTTCGTAAAAGTCAGAATATTACTTATCAATACATCGATCAATATTGATAAATTGTTGCCGTCGCAACAGCCATGCAAAAGAAAAGCAAAATCATGATAAGGAAAAACGATATCTGTCAAATAATGCAATATAAGGTTTCTACATTTAGTTTACGTTCAAAATGGCTCTGGCTCATTTAATTTCGTCGTTAGTCTCACGATTTACGTCTTTCATGCAGAGTAGTTAATAACTTCTTTTTGTAATATTTTTATAGAAAACTTCAGTAAAATGAATAACATTTTCAGTTTTTGAATTCGCAATCAAATTTTCTGTCCAAATATTGAAAAATATACAGTGTATTCCATTAAAAAAAAAATCAGTTATGTGTAACTTCTGCTTTAACCGGAAGGCAAGTTACAATAAGAATACTTTCACTTTACTTTGTATAATGAGCGCTTTAGGTATATTAAATTTCATAAGAATATATTCAAGATTTGTCATACAATTCAGCGGGCCGTGGCACCGACAATAAATTCGTGGAAAACTCGTCACGATTATACTAAGAAACGTCACAGTTTGTTAGCTAACAGGTTGAGGCTAGATAGTTTAAAAATGCCAGGGTGTGCACCTTTGACTTGCCTTCATTCGAGACGTGGTTTTCGTTTATTTAGTTTTTTTACTATCCAAAACAAGCAAGAAACTTGAGTTCGGTGCCGCCTCCATAGTGGAAGTACAAGAGCGACCTATATTTCAAAGCTTGCTGTCTTTACTACCTAGGTGTACTGTAAACACTGAAGTTAGTTGCAGTCACCTGCGCCATCTAGCGTGAGACTAGCAAATGAATTGCAGTTTTCTATAACTAATTACAGTTTTCTGTAAATAGTTGATAAATTTACAAAATTATAAATGAATGTGGATGGTATAATTTAATAGCAGATTGTTTTAAAAGAATTCAAGAGCAAATAAGAAACCTAAAAGCAGGGGCTTACACAAACACGAGCGGCTGGAGTCTTTGCATGAACAAGTAATTAGTGAACCGAATCTTGTCTAAATTTATAGCAATTTATAAACAGATATTGTTTAAATATGAATTATTAATTTGCAATTCATTTTTACAGCTCATGGGTACACGGGTTAAGTCTAGTTACTTATAACTATAAAACGGAGATTGATAAATTCAACAATACCTAACACAATATCGCATAACAATTATTTAACAATTAAACCAACACAGCAAACGAGATTTTATTGTAAGATAGAACAATTTGAACAATGAAATTTTTACTAACGATATTCGCAGAAATTTTTTAACTGGTAAGATCACAGAAAGGCTTTGGTTACATAACATTTGACCTTTAATATAAATAAATTAACAGTTCTGAATTACACAATTTTAAAAATAATAGCATAAAATAATCAATTTTTAAGAATGAATCTCACAATTAATATATAATTTTAAAACATTATCTCAAAAATATAACTTAAAGAATATCACGTGTAAGTACAAATAAGCGAATTCCATTTGTTCAGTTTTCTAATATCACAAAATGTTTGTAAATTTTATTAATTAAATCAAAATGTATTTTTTTCTTAAATAATGGAATTGTGAGGAAGCTACTGTTGTAGAGAGACGTCAAGATTTTAACAAAATATAAAAAGAACTCAATCACCTATTAAAACTTGTTTTTAAATATGTGGCTGCTTAGTTTCTTTTTATGCAAAAACATAATGCTCCAGGCGTATAAGAAACAATATTTAGAATATGTGTTGATGTTTCCTAGATAAGCTAAAAAATAAGGAGGGTGATTCTTCAAGTAGTTATATGGAGAACAGTTGTAATGAACATATGTGCTCAGAATTCTACTGTTCCTTGGAATGTCGACATTTATTTTTATCTGTGGGTTTGTCATGAGTTACTTTCTTTTTGACTGATTGACTTATAATTAATTATAAACGAAAAATTCTAATTTAATAATAGTTGGCCTGCTGTTTTACTTCTTAACACTGTAATCCTATTACCAAATTACATATCAGGAATGTATCGTATAGAAAAACTAAATATAAATGAAAACGAAGTACCAGGTACCTTAGGCATCAACTGATATGGTCATATGGTCGAAGTCCTTCTAGCAAGGGAACTTTTACATGCTACACATCGTAGTAACATGGGACCCACGACTTTACATCACTTCCGAATGATGATATTATGAAAAGGCTTTTATCGGAATTCTTTAATTTTTGAAAACCTCACCGGGACCGGGAATGGAACACGCGACCCTTAGCTCAGTAGTCAGAATACTTAACTACTGAGCTACCGAGCTCGACATCATAACTTTCCGTGTTACTTTATTTAAATGTACGAAAACATTGCAAATCACTTGGTAAGCACTGCATGAAAAGCTTTTACTACAGATACTTTTAAATACCAACGTCTGAAGTAATTGTTTCCACCAAAAATATTACATTGCATGTGTTTAGATATGATATCTATAAAAACGACTGAAGCTGGAGCGTCACCGCTCAGACTTAATTCCTATGCAATCGGGCTTACTTTCATAGATCGTCACCTTCGCCTTCATAGTACAACCATAAGCCTGTGTGTTACGCAGTATTTTAGCGCGAGCGGTTAAGGGGTCTGGGTAGAAGTATGTTTCCTTCTGGGAACGTAGGTTTGAATTTTACCCACTGCCACATCTTTTCGCTTTGGAATTAATGTCTAAGTGTTTCCTGTAACGGTTTCGGATTTATTAGAAATATTAAGATGTACGTAATTATCAACACTTCGTCCCAGATTGTACTTTTTGCATTCTCAATTGGGTTTGCTTCCTTTAGCGTCATCTGACGGTAAAAGCAAAAAATTTACTGCTACACTGTTGAAAGATGCTATGCAATTGTAGAACGACTATTTATTCAATTAAATACAAGAACTAATCAAAATAATTGTGCTGCAGGGAAAGGAAACTGAAACAAGGCCAGAAGAGAAGGTGGACCACCCAACACAGAAGAAAGTACTAAAGTGGTAGAAGAGAAAAGATTGAAGGTGGTAGAAAAAGGAAGAATTTTCGTCAAGGTTTGGTCAGTGGTAATACCTTATAAGTAAGACGTTTGTGTACTAAGCACTATCCAGATAATTATTTACCATGTTTTAATTCTTTCACTTAACTGACTGGAACTTTTGTTCGAACAGGTTATATTCTTACAAGACCTAGAGCTGTCAAATCTCCACAACTTAATGAATCCAGATATTGAAAATGATCCAGAATGTAATACCAACAAAATTGCTTTTCAATTAAATGTCAGTCACATAACAGTATGTAATGATCTGGAAGAAAATCTGCTGTATCCGTATCATATCCAGCGAGTCCAAGCGTTGATACCACATATTTGTGCTCTTCGTATGAACGGGTACATATGATTTTTAGCAACGGCGGCAGATAATCCTAATTTTCAAGCCAATGTCCTGTTTACGGATGATGCCAACTTCTCCAGAGATACATTTTCATAACAAACCTCACATGGTCTCAAGAAAACCTACATAAAACAGTTGAAATCAGTTCCATCATAAGCCTTCTGCAAATGTGTGGGTTGGTATTTTTGTGGGTTATTTAATTGGGGCACATTTCTTGCCTCTATAGTTGAATGGCGAATAATAGCATCAATTTTTGTATATAAACGTGGATCCCTTTTCGACGATATGCTCAGTGGACTACGACTGCCTTATGTACCAAGATATTCTTCCACATTTTCCTTAAATCTGCTGGAAATTCTAAATACCATGGTCACCACGATCACCAGACCTAAATCCTTTGTATGTTTCCTTGTGGGTCTTTTTTGAGGAAGTCGTTTACATAAATTCAAGCTTATATTTCATTGCATAAAATTGCTTGAGGAATCACCTTTTTTATTTATTTTTAAATTGAGAAACCTCTTGTATATGTGAAAGATAAGCATGGTCGTGTTTGTGTTTTTGTTTAACCTGCGAAATTAATATCTTACTTCTCTGTATGGTACATTTTTCCTAATGTGTAACTGAAACTAATAGGAAACTTTAGCGATTTTTACAAAATTAAACTTTCAATGGATAAATTTAAATAATACAAAACGAAAAACAGCATTTAGAAGTAAAACACTACGAATTGCATGAATGTTCAAGGTTTTCCCTTCTGCATTACTGAAGCAGAATATATGATCCAGTGTAAGTCAGTATGGTTTGTATATCCAGAAGCTTAAGTAAAATTTGAAAAATTTTACTACAGGTTTGTGAAAGCCGGACAAAGGTAGTTTTTACAAGTGCCGTTTGATTACAGTGATTGCTAACGTATCGCTTAAAAGCTGGTACATGTTGTTGTGTGGATTTATCATCGAACGATTGCATGCTGTCCGCACAGTCAATTAAATTTTTATTCAGTACGTTTACAAATGGGAGCGAGTTAATTTCTAAATAAATAAAGGAGTAATGGCCATTAAAGCGGCGTTTTCGAACCTGCTTCGCTCATAAAGTGGCTTGCCTATTGAGTTCAGCACATGCGTTGGTGTGAGCTAATTAACAATTATTCCTGTTGCATATGGTTCGGTTTAACCGCTTTTTTGTGGAGTTTTATTAATTTGCATTTACGATTGCAAGAAAAAACAGGGGCAATAAAAGATACTTGCTTTAGTTGAAAGCCTTCTTATATAAAGAATTTAATAGACTTTAAGAACTGTAATGCAATTCTTATGGTTCTCCAATTTTTCATAGCTTTAAAAATATGAAACTAAAAAATATATTTTATAATATTAAAGTTGGTATTAGTAAGCTTTAGCGTATGCTCGTCGATTAATTTTAAAATATTCTAAATGTTAAAAATGATAGGGCTATTTTCATATCCTTGCTAAAAGCTAGGTAGTAGATGTTTGTAGAGAACCCGATTAGATAAATCATTTTCTTGATAAATCTAATGGTTTAAGAGAAAATTGCTTCACAATATGGAAGTCAATCCATTCATTAAGGAATCTTATTATTAGTTTGTATTAAAATTGGTCCTTAAAGTGGCACAAAGCAACAGAATAATTATAGATTATTGTGTTCTAGGATGTTTCTGAAATTAATGACAAGTGCTGTACTGCTTAATATTGAGAGATGGGAACAATTTCGTCGCGCTGCACATGTATCATTGCCAAATGTAGATAACTTAATAGCCAACAAAGCTAAGTGACACAAGAACTGCAATGGTGAGATTCGACCAGATAGACTTGAACATCAGCAGAATTTGCAGAAGAGAAAAGCTGAGTCTGGTGGTCCGTCTTCGCCTCATACTTTTGAAATTACTAGGAGCAGAAGGACCAAACTTTCAAATGCTTCAGATATCTTTCTTGTATGAAACCATGGAAGAGAACATTTGTTCTGCATGTTTAGAAATTGGAGTCCACTGAGCAACTTAGGGAGGAAAGATTGTAACGTGTTGTTACAGCTTTCCTCGGGTGATGTCATTGCCAATAAACTGAATCATCAGACATACTTTGTTAGTTTTAATCGCCATTTTGAACAATTTCAAGTGGCAAAAGATCATTATGAACCAGATGATACTATTGAAAAGAGTAAGATACTGAAGGAAATTGTTGGCATTGTGGAGGAGCGCCCTAGTTCTTCTTTATGAAGAAATGAGTAGAAGCGCTCAACTAAATATTACACCAGGGATAAATCGTACCAGACTGAGAACGGCCATTCTGCAACGCTTTCCTTTAATTCTGAAAGAGGAGATACGTTTTCTAAATGAGCTGAAATTAAACCTCCAAATTCTTGCCAATATAACTGGAAGAAAGAAGCTAACAGACACCTGATAATATGATTCAATATTCTCATGGTTGCTCCTACTGGTTAAAGGATGGTCAAGTTTGGATACAAGCAGAAGCGTTTTAATTCTAATTAATGCAGCTGCAAAAACAGATCGTTAAACCTCTTTGCAAGTGCTATTGTGGAAGTAAGTGATTTGTTTTACAATTGTGTACTGATGACAATAGTTCAATTAGTTAAGATTTTTTGAGTTCGGTTAGAGAAGGTAATTGTGTAAGATTTGTTTAATTAAAAATTGGCTAACATGTTGTTCTTTCCCAAGCCCCCCCCCCCCACGCTTTAAGAACATCCTAAGGAAAAGTTGTCACCATATGTTTAATCATTTTGATCCACCCATTATCACCTCAAAGTAGAGATGTAGACGCGTGACGTGAAAACAGTCGGGTCACGCTAGGTGACGGCGGGTCGCGTCGTGAACGTGAGTACTATTTGAAAATCCGGCCCTGAACGTAAGTGAAAATTTACAATGCGTGAATCACGTTTCACGTTAATTGCACCTTAAGACTACAGGGTGTCCCGCTCTCCCGCTGCTCACCCATCTAAAGAGCTGGAGCGGGAAGTCATTGTACTACTGTGAGGCATCCTGCAGCGGCGAAGCTTCGCACCTGCGCTGTGTTGTGAATGTTGTGTCTACAGTCAATCGCGTCTCTGCTTGGACGTAAAAGTATTTTTAAATAAAGGAATTAAAAATGTTGCCTAGCAACATATACCTTCTTCTATTCGAATAATCAGTATTTATCACTTGTAATCTATTGTAGTCAATTTTTATTTATTTCTTTTTGTGTATACTATTCTGGTTGCAACATATCACGCTAATTATTTCACGTGCAAAACATATTTTATTTTTGAGTTTTTAGTTTTGTTGCGGTCCTTTATTGGTTTAGTTTTGAACATTTTGTTCTATCTGAATTTGAATTTGACATACAAAGCCAAACCGTGTGCTAATATAAACTAAAGCAAAGACAATGGGCGAAACATTCAACCAGTTCAAGCAATACCAAAAATTACTGTTAGGCCCTTGTTGAGTCGAGTTGTTTTCTAATTGTTATTGCATGTTGACGCTGGTACCTTGTATATATACAGTGAAGAAAGTCTTGGGCTAGAAGGAGTGATCTTGGAAGCCATGCCAACGATAATTTCGACAACATTTTTCTAGTGTCAAGATAACTAAGCTAGATCAAAACCCCCGAAACGTTGTGTGATATACACTCTAGACAGTGGAAAAGTCCAATAAAACATATCATATCGATTTTAGTAAATAAAGTCAAACGATATTTTAGGCAACGCGCAACAAATAGCATGTTTATGCGGCTATGAACACTAGAAGAGGGGGAGGGGGACAATAAAGTGTGTGCGTTTTTTTAAAATATCGAATCAAGTGAAAGAACGTGGTACCAAACAATCAACAAGTGGCGGGGAAAATTTTGTTTACGCAGAACTTTAGCCAATCAACATTCTTTAATTCAAACGGTTTTTGATGTTATTCAGTTTCCACCTTGGCCTCCTAGCACTGTGATCGGCACGCCAAGGCGACATATTTTCCCTCTCAGCAAGCCAAGGTGATGCTTTCTCTTCCCAGCACCTTGACAACTGGTCCCTAAATTTTTCGCCAAGTTGTTATTATAGACAGCGTTTCAACAGTTGTTGGATTAGCAAAAAAAGATTTGCTTGTCTTTTCTTGAGAAAAATCCATAGGGCGCAGATTTATCTGTCATGACGCTTCTTTATTGTCATTTCAAAGAGGTGCGGCGTTTCGTTATCGCATTCCAAACAGTACCGGCACTTTTGCACCGCTATCTTGACGATCCTGGAGCAGTACCTCATCCCTCTCACATCTTCCTTTGGACGGTGCAGTTCATCTCACATCCTGCTGCGCGAATAAAATTTTATCGTTGGTTGGAACGGAGTGTACTTGCTCGTAAAGATACAAACTCCAGGTCTTATGTTTAGAGCTAATTTTAATTTGAGCTGTTTGATCTGTACATTACGTTGAAGTTAATGAAACATTATCACCTTCAAGGAATAGCTTAGGCTATTGACTTTTTCCTTTATTCACCGCCTTTATTTATTGAGTTGGTTAAGGTATGTGGGATTTGTGGATTGCATCATGACGCGCAAAATTAAATGTAGTAGATATTTTATCTGCTCTTATATTTGATGTGTTATTTACTGTGTGGTCATCTAAAAGCAGACAGCGATCCTTTGAGAGAAAAGAATAATTATCCACCTCCAGGTTTTAGATCAAGGATTACTCAGATTGTCCTATACCGCTCTAGTACTACCCTATATTGATATTCGAGCAAAATACGGATCTAAGGCGTTTGCATATGGTCTAAAGTTAAGAGTTTGATAAAAATATAATAGGTTCATACTTAACTATTGTCCAAAAGTTCTAAAGAAAGTATTTCCCTATACATTTTTGTTAGCAAATTAAGGATAGTGAGTAGCAATGGTAGTAATGTACACAAAATTGAGCAACATATATGTTTCAATTTATAAAAAACAACCGTGTTAACGACATTGTTCCCTTTAACAGTTTATATTGATTACGTGTTGTTAACGTAATATTCTGCCATTATTCTCAGTCAAGCGCGAGCTCATCATTAAAATTCAAGATAGGGTATGCAGCAACTCAATTGAATAAACGGCGTCGTAAGTAGATTTCTAACACACAATGTATTCAATGGTGCTATAACACTTTTAAGAGCCAGTTAAAAGATTTTGATTGATTGTTCGAATTAATCACGCTGGTTCCCCACTGGCGCATGTCTGACACGAGGGATGACGTAGAAAGTCCTACAAATTACTAATAATTCAGGAATTACTGCCGTATCTGTGCGTTGTAATTATGTAATTGTAAAATATACACGCTCTTATTTGATTTATCCCCAGCATGATGACTGCAATGTCGAAATCGTAAATTGCTCGTAATTACATTATTATCGAATTTAAGCGCACCCGGATCTAACTTTAATCAAATATAGTGCTTACGTTTTGCAGCTTGTAATGAACGGATAATAAAGGATAATGAATGTAACATCTGCACCTACATTTGTAATTTGTATGTGTTTCACTTTACTCTGAAACCTCCCCATGATTTACAATCGAACTAACAATTCTAAGTCTAAATTAGTATAAGTTATATGTAATTTTAAAAACATCTGACGCTGACTACAAGTGCCAAGCTAGTGAATAGCTATTATGAATAATGTGGCGTTTTAGTATAAAGTGCACTAGGGATTTAAATGGGGTTATGTAGGTGCACAAAGTTCTCATACAGCAATTCCCTTAATATCTAAGTTGTGTCTACAGGAAGTAACTGGTTGCAGTCAAGTATATGCTATACCATTGAAGTTTTGCACAATAATATAACACCTTCATTAGAAGTTTCGGGCAACGTAACTGAGAGCTATGGCTAAGTTTAAAGTGGACAACTAAGTAATAAGACCAAGTAACACAAAACCGCTTTCTGAAATTTCATAAGTGGGTAATAAAGGCCTACACTGTTCTGTCACTTATTCTACTTGGAGAAAGAATACCTTACTTTGGAACTTGTTAGGGTGGAAATATATTATTTTTAATTTCCGTTCATTGCTGTGGGTTAGGCTTTAAACGTTGTCACGTATTTCAGGTTGCTTATAAAAATTTACATCCGTTGTTACGTCACTCTGACAGTAAGTAGAAGAGAAGCCAAGGCAGCCGACTTCTCAGCCCGAGCTGGTCTTGGGTTAAACAAAAGACTCTAACCTTAAGCTGAAAAAAATATGGGCACCAAGTAGCAAGTAACCCAGCACATTGCTAATCCATTAAAAGGTACTCGTTGAAAGGCGCTACTAACTAATCCCTAAAAAAGGGAGAGGACGGCAAAGGCACAAATAAAGTTCACAGGCATAGATAACAGATCAGTATAATTATAACAACAAAGTGTAATCGGTAGTACATACACAAAACACGGCAAACCAGATCAACTTATAATAAATATCTCAGTAGTCAGGGAGGGAGAGCCAGACCTTGTCCATTAACAAACAAACAAACAAACAAACTTTAAAAGCCTCCAAAGTATATAATTATGTTTTGAATATTTAGTATAAACAAGTGATATGAAATAAAGTTGACTGCAGAATTAGTAATTTGCGTTACCGATAGGTTACTCTGCTGTAAAAGCACATGACCGCGATAGCGTTATTAAAGATTAAATTTTGGTTTCGGATTGAATTTGACTCTAAACTCACAAATGCAAGGACCTTCTCGTGTTATTAATAATTAATAGAAGACTCCAAGATCTTGGTTCAGAGTAGGGCATTATATAACCCGGAATATGCTTAGTAATAGATTAGCAATCGTCATCGGTAAAGAAAATTAGTAACGCAATGTCTTGGAAGTAGGAGATTAGTTAAGTTTAATTAAGCTGGTCGGTCACTAATGTGATGTGAAAATCCAAAACTTTAAGTTAAAAGGCACATGCAGACTCGCCTCACAAAAATAAAAATTTAAAAAATAATAAATTCGATGGTACGTTAGACACACCTAAAGTAGATTTGACATTGACAGGTTTTTACTGTAACCAGTGATTAGAATAAATCGGAAAACTTTGCCCTAAAAAGGTAAGTTCTACATTATGCTAGAATAATCGGAATATGAAGAAAAACTGATATTTGATAAATTCGTTAAATTTAACGCGAAACTCTACGATTTAGCAAAGAACTCCACAATTATTGCATGTTAGGTCGATGTCCAATATTTAGGCGCAGGGGAAAATAAAGTAGATCAAACAGACTTTCTGTAGATGACCACCAGGTAGCAAGCAGGCGTGTTAGAAGCCCTATCGATAAGCCTTAAGGGGGCCAGGTGTTTACGTCAGGTTCGAACAGATGTTCTACGTTGCAATCTTCGACTGCAGTGTAGTTTCGACCATGGGACCTCAAGAGTTTCGCCTCTGACGTGGTTAACACGTTGAGTTACCGTGTTCTTTAGCTTTTTCCTCCTGATGAAGCCCCTTACGAAAGTGGGCGAAACGTTGAGTTCTTCGATCTCAATCATGACACGGTCCAATTCCAAAAGTCGTTTGTTACTTAATGACAATGGCCGTGAAAGTCTCAGAAATCACCTCAAGAGTAAATTGACATCGAACCTCTTGCAGAAATGGAATATTCAAGGGTAATACTACAAGTAGTGGATATATTTTTGACAAATATTTTGCCGTTTCCATGTAAATTATTGCGTTTAAATTTCACGAAACCAAATCATATCAAAAATGTCACGAGCCGAAGGCGAGTGACATTTAATTGTGATTTTGTTGAGTGAAATTTGCAATAATTTTTATGGAAATGGCAAAATATTTAAACAAATATACCCACTTCGAGTGGTATTTGGGACTATTTAACAATATTAATACATAACCATTAACTTTATTGACAAATAATCCAACAATTAATATTCATCCTCAATTAAATTCAGCAGAATACTTTCAAAACACCACATTTTAAAATTTTTAACGCAAGCCAAACTTTGTTCACACAAATTGTTGATGTTTAATTTTACGTAACCTAGCGATATCGCTAAGGACAGAACATCGTTACTAAGCGATATTTCGCAACAAGGCTATTTAGTTTTTGAGTACGTACATTGTTTTGTGAATATTTTGCATGGTGCCCAATATTCAGTGATATACTGCTGTTATTGGTTGAAAAAGGCAAATGTCTGCAATATGATTGGCTTATATGTTATAGTGTTGAATAGTCATATACATACATCGAAGGCGATCAGGTTGCGATAACTCAAGGACAAATTACTTTTGACCGTACTAACAAGAGCTGAAAAATAATAAAGCGCGTAGAATTTAAGCGAACAGTATAAAAGGTAACTACGGACTACCGTTGAGATGTTTTGGGCTCCGTTTGCCAAAGTGGTGACGTGCTGCTGTCAGGTACAGATCTAGAATATGTCTGATATTGAGAACTAACGAATATACTTCTTCCAGGAGCTTTAATTATATTGTATTTAATATTTTTATTTTAAAGAATGGACAATTAATTATGTAGATAACTTATAAATGCCTTTTGACTCGTAACACCGTTCGGAGGAGTTTTTGTAAATCTTCTTCCGCTTACTCTTACGATAGACCAGTGGCCTGTTCTTAACCACGAAGTGGTTCTATGGGCCCTCTTTGCTGGCAAGCCGGGTAGGTGGCTAGCGTTGCCCCTTCGAAATTGAAGAAGAGTCTCTTATCAGGGGTTAACAATTACCACAGGTGTTAGCGTGGTAGCCGGGGAGCGTAGGGATTTTTAAAATCGTTGGAAGGTCGCCGGGAATTGAAGCCGGGCGGGATTTGCTGGTAAATCATATCATTAAATAGCTTTTTTGAGCGTCACTCCCGTACAATATTTGTGTATTAAACTTTTATAATAATATAGATAACAGTAATTTGAGTAGCGGATTCATTTTGATGAAAACAAATCTAATGTTAATAATGCAACAGTTGACTGGAACTACACCGTTTATTTGGACCTCGATTCTCTTTGGTTTTTTTTTTGTCAAGTTACTTAAATTTTAGTTTTCAATCAATGTGTCACAATAGAAGTGCGTTTGAATTATTAATAATACCGTATGACTAAGGTTATTAATCAATATACTTTTCGCCCGTTTTTTAAATAAATATATTATTTAGGCCCAGTAATATTTCCTTTCCTGTAATGTTTGAGTAAACTACTATACTATTTTGCGCCACTGATCGAGGCTCTTTTTCGACTTCTATCTTTCATAAATCAGGCTTTGGTGTGGATATTGGGGACATCCCACTGTTGGGTCCTTTTAGCAAAAATTAATCTAACAAAATGTACCTTAATAAAGTTCTCCTCATCTACTATTTCAATAGTTTTACCGATAAAGTAAACTTATTTATTATCACGGATTTCCGTCAATCTAAGAATGCAACTTTTACACTTGACACGCCAAAATAGAATCCCGTGTGAGGTATCTTGGCAAAGTCTGGAACAACCAACGGAAGGTAGGTTCAAGCCCACTGAACCGCTTTACAGGAGCGCTAAAGCAAAGCAACGGCTTTTGAATTTTGAGTTTCTACAAGGCATGTTCAGGAACTTTTCTACCTATCAATAAAATTCGTGGAGCCTATCTTTTTTATTTTGATTATAACCAACTCCTATTGCGACTGCATCTCACTCTAAATTACGTCCTGTTTATTCAAACCACCCTTTGTTACTGAGCTTTAGTCGGTCAAACCTATGTTGCAGGACAGTTGAGACGTAATTAGGGTGAGCTTTACTTTGTTCAGTTTTTGGAGGAACGTCACGATCAATTTCGTCCATTGGCGATAAGTGGCGATTGTCTAAATTGGTACAAACCGTATTCGTGCATTAAAGTTTTATTCTCATTGTAGCAGATCGGCATTCATGTCGTGGAAGTCGTTTTTATGCTCTAACAACGTCATCAGTTATAAACTATGATTTATAAAATCTATTAGGTACAATTCAAACTGCATTAACGATGCTCACTGGTCACAGCTCTACCTGATGGAGAGAAGCTCAAAATTGGTGTCCGTGAGCCTAATACTCGCGTAACACGAACATATAAAAATAGTAGCGGATATGGTTTTTATTATAAGGGCATGTAGGCTGGAGCTACTACGAGCGTAGGTAGAAACATGCAGGAACTACAAGAATGTAAAAGTTGTTTGGAAAGGACGGTAACTATAACGTAATGCAAGATTGCCAATACCTACATGAAGGCAAAGCGGGTCTGCAACCTGAAGCAACGAGGTTTAGGAGGCTTCAGGTCTCTGAAAATTCACCTGACGCGATCACGTTAACGGCGGTATTTTACCACTGTGTTTTGACATCGCAAAGGCTACGTAGAGAGGATTGTCCCTTTAACACACGCCTGGCCCCCTTGCTTGTCTGCCACTTTAAATCCGCACCCCCGTATTTGTCACTGGTGTGTGCTTCACGCGATTTTTTTTACTCACGGGACGAGACCATAGGCGTACGCACCGAATTTATATCGGGGCGAAATTGCAACACAAGCTGTATTGTTCTTGTTAGTAACTTATGAGGCTAAATATGTGCTTAGAGACATACGTTAAACAAAGTTGAAAAGTTTTATAGAAAGCTATACGAAGAAAAAGAGCATGTACGGAAATAAACAAAGGAACACTTAAAAAACCAATCCACTATTAAATTTGACACTATTCATAACTTTTTTTTCTAAGTTATATCGATATTCCGTTTTTCTGTGCCACACAAAGTGGGTTTCCATCTTTGGGTACCCTAATATAGTTCGCCTTTAATAAACACTTCAACAGGAACCAATGCAAGAAACATCTACCTAGATGTATCCACAAAACCAACTTGAAAAACTCCAAATAAGCGCAAGCTTTTTAATAATTCATGTCGAATGGTTAGAATATACTTCAGAAAGAAAATGAGAGTTGTTTACCAATGTTACTTTGTAATAAGACCTTCAAAACTTTTATACTTGTAACAAAACTAAACATTTTCAATTGCATCCAGACAGAAGTGCTCTTGAAACCTTCCTTTTAGTCTGAATTACGCCCGGTTGTAGAAACGAGGCATTTAGCAATAAAACTCCCTGGATAATTTAGCCACGTGCAAATATGCGGACTCGTCTAGACGCATCAAACGGGGATCGCTTTCGTTGTGCTCCTTCGGTGTAAATAAGATGATGAATTAAACCAGCGGTGTTTAATCAAAGTCAGGGTAATAGTGTTAACGACAAATTATAATCAAATAATCTCCAGCAACAAACTCCTGCATGGTAAGGTTGGCTCGAAGGCATGAAATCGCTTATTCATCACGCACGTTTCAAAGAAGCTCATCAGTAGTGAGATGAATGCTGATAATTGCAGATCCTCGCCTGTAATTAGCGAGAATGCGAAACATTAATCACGTGTATTTGAATACAAAGCACCCGGACATCTTTCCACAAACGCCCATCGCCGATGAATGCAGATAAACAGATAAAAGCCGTGCTTGCGTTACTAACTGTGCAATTTGTTATTTTAACGCTGCTGTCGTCAGATTGCGCCTCAGAACCTGTGTACACAAAGAATTAATTTTTCACAAGCAGATAAATTCGGAAACGCGAAAACGTGCCCAATTAAAATAAAACTGCTCCTCCGGGGAGAAGTTTGGGCTCAGCGTTCTTATAATTATCCTTGGAGGTTCCGCAGCCCGGTTTCCGCCCGAACGATCCGCTAACGAAAGACAAATTTCGGTGTAAAACAGAAGAATACTGCGTTTTTATGTCTGTTTATCAACACCCAAATCAAGTTTTTATATCGGCCCTGGGTATCGTTACGCAACTAAACGAGGTCGAAGAAGTCCCGAAACGTTTTCGCTGCGATTCCGGCTGATAAACAAAAAATACGGAAGTTTCAGGAAGCAGGAATTACACGGTTGACCCTTATGCTTACTCGCTCAGATAAAAACGGCAGCTTTAAACTTACTAAGCAAATTCAATCTTGAATGATATCTCTTTCCGGGCGAGTTGGCACTGCGTGACATGGTTTTAAGCATTTGCTACCCAAATGGGATTGAAATTTATCCTGGCTCGAATGGACTGGGACGGAAAGAATGCTGTTTAGTTTGGAAACAAATTGCTATTCAGAATTGGAGTGTTTTAATACAACTGACTTTTTATGTTTTTGGACAGGTTACTTTGCTTGCGATAGCTACCTCGTTGTAGTTGTCATTCAAAATAATAGCTTAAATTTATTCTTCTAAACAGATCACAAGTTCTTACTTCCCTTCTTTGTTCGTTAAGTCGCAAACATATCTTCGTCACGCTTCAATTAAAACGAATATTGTTTAAATAGAGTGTGTGTTTGTAAAAGCACGTATCAAAAGATATGATCTTTAATTCAGCAATATTGGAAAAATAAGGTTAATAAATATTTCACTTTTAAAGTTTTTTTTACGTAATTATTATAAAACATTAACCCTGTAACGCTTGCTCTCTTATCAAATTTTTATTATACATAAAATGTATTTAAATTTAATACATCGCCTAATCAAGCGCTGCATCAATTCGACGAACAGGCGAAAGGAATTATTTCCACAGTGCGCAAAGTTGTGCTGAAGGACCGTTCGTGTCGTTCCCCACTCCAGTGCAAGCGAGGACAAGTGCCGCGATAACGCGGCAGAAAAGGTATAAAAGAAGATTGCACTAGCAGTTCCACTCTCTTGAGAATATCCCGACTTGAGAATATCACATCTTGAGATTACCTATCCTGTCCAGTCCTGATCACATTCCTTTCCTTTCCTACCTGAGCTCTCCGGTCTGAAAGGTCGAACTGTCTAACGGAACAAGCCTACAACCCTTACCAGTCCAGGCTTCAAGGGAGATGACAGATTGAACTCTCAGCGCAACGAAGTTTAAACTTTCCGTAACCTATCCGGCTAACCGCTCCCAGTCATTCACATCCGCAAATCCTGGCGTTTCAAGAGGTGAAATACATCGCATAACCTCATTTTACTAGTAATTAAATCTGTAGGATTTGCAACATCTATCCCGTCTGCAAGCGGCTAGAATACAGTAGCCGCCCCTCAAGAAACTCACCTGGAGGGTCCGTTTTAGATGCTTAAAAACGCTTCTCTTGGGTCCGAAATTCATTGCCGGCGGGCAGGCAAAACACCACTTCCCGGCTAAAAAGTGAACGAACTCCATCTGCAGGATTTGACATCGCGTGCGCTCAAAGAACGTCGCCTAGCTTTCGTAAGGTACCAGCAACCTCCACGCCAGGAGATAGCCAATAACACCGGCCCCAGGTAACTCTTAAAATCGCTATCTTCACCGGCAAATTACAGCTTAAAATCACTATCAACAACTGCCGAGTGGAAGGTCAAGTTCGAAGGAACAAACGACCTACTCATCCCATTTCCCGAAGAATTGGCGTGCGTGCCGGCGGACTGCTCATAAGAGCCCGCAACAGACGCCGGTGTAGTGGGTTGCAGCTCGACCTATGAAACCAGATACCGTTCCAGTAGAACATTTTGGTTATCAATAATGTAC